>KK115251.1:246159-256462 GCA_000611955.2 Stegodyphus mimosarum | reverse complement strand
AGATCATGATCATGCCCTTTTGGAAGTCGGATAAATCGCTTCGTTTTTGCATTACGCCAACGATTGAAATGTTTTCCGAAGCCCTCACACACCCTTTATATACGCTCAACTGCACTGTGCTGCCACCTGCCTTCTGTGATTGGTTATTTAACTCTGACATGGAAAGTACGTGATGGTCACATTAATGTGACTGGACTGTGTATATATATAACCGAGTAACAAAGTGTATATATATATATACATACTCTGTCACTCGGTTCGGTGAGCTCAGTTTTTACTTCCTCGTGCGAAGTAAAAAGGAAGTATTGTAATCGCGAAAAATTTCGGGCATCATATTTCAACGAAAATATCGAATGCAATTTAACGATGTTTATGCGTGACATCTGTACGTAAGGTCAGAATAAAGGACTTATTTTCCGCCAAAAAATTATAAAACTGATTTAAAATGGATTCTGAAGAGATTTTTTTCGTGCTGTTTGTGCATACGTATGTACTCGCACAAGTCAAAAATGAGTAGCTTCAGAAGGATGAAATTTTGAATATAGGACTGTTATAACATGTGGATGTGCACCTCCCATTTTGATTGCAATCGGCCACACCAAAAATATATAAATATATATGTATATATATATATATCCACTCTGTTACTCGGCTCAGTGGCTCAGTTTCTTTATTCTTATATGTTTGTAAATTGGGCATTTTTTGCTTTAAAAGTGATTGAATTATGTTGTTCTTATCTTCCGGCTAAGGTTTTTATGTCTGAAGTAAATCTGCATGCAATTTTTGTAGAATTATCGACAATTTAAAAGTTGTTCAAGTGCGGCTAAGCCTAATTATTATTACCATAGCAGCGATCTTTGTTTTATATTTGAAACTTAGCAGAATAGTGGATTTATTGCCAATCTATAGAAACTAGGCTTCGAAACAACAAAGATAACACCTTCTTTTATTATTGCGAATTAAACCACGCTTAAAACATTTGGAATTCATTCGAAAAAAAAAGGCGTCTAAGATTTACTTCGTAATTTTTAATATGGATATTTTGAGATTTTAGGCATTTCTGCCTTGTCGCGAAGTGAGCATTGAAGTAATTTAATGAGAAATACTGAATCGTCTGTGAAAAACTGTTTCTTTTTTTCCCTTTAATTTCTTTTATACATCGTTTTAGTTTTATTATAGTACTTGAATAGAACATGAGGCAACGATTAGATATTTCTTCAGATAATATACTTAATTTTTGTGCATTCTGAGTTATAAAATAAATGATATGTAAAGCTGTTAAAGGAAACTAGCGCCGGAGTGTCGCTATGGTAAACAAATATAGTGAATTTTAGAGATTGCATTTATTCTATTGTGGTTTCGACGAAAATATCCATTCCGACCGCTATCGAATGCAATTTAACGATGTTTTTGCGTGACATCTGCACGTAAGGTCAGAATAAAGGAGTTATTTTTTCCCCAAAAAATTATAAAACTCATTTAAAATGGATTCTGAAGAGATTTTTTCGTGGCGTCTGTGCCTACGTACGTACTTATGTATCTCGCACAACTCAAAAAAGAGTAGCTTCAGAAGGCTGAAATTCTGAATACAGGACTGTTATAACATGCGGATGTGCACCTTTTGGTTGCAATCAGTTACACCAAAAGTATATGAATATATGTATATATATATCCACTCTATTACTCGGCTCAGTGAGCTCCGTTTTTTTATTCTTATGTGTTCGTAAGTTGCGCATATTTTGCTTTAAAATTGATTAAATTATATTGTTCTTATCTTCCGGTTAAAGTTTTTATGCTTTTAATTAACCTGCATGCAATATTTGTAGAATCATCAAGATTTTAAAAGTTTGTTCAAGTGCGGCTACACCTAATTATTTTGGCCCTAGCGGCCATATTTGTTTACATTTGAAACTTAGCACAATAATGGATTTCTTGCCAATCTAGAGAAACTGAGCTTAGCAACAACAAAGATAACGTCTTCTTTTATTATTGCGAATTAAACCGTGCTTAATCCATTCTGGAATTTATTCGAGAAAATCAGTGTTTAAGATTTACTTCGTAATTTTTATTATGGATGTTTTGAGCTTTTATGTATTTTTGTCTTGGAAGTGAGAACTGAATTAACTGAATGAGAAATACTGAATAGTCTGTGAAAAACTTTTCTTTTTGTTTATTTAATTTCGTTCATACATCGTTTTAGATTTATTAGAGTATTTGAATAGAACATGTGGGAACGATTAGATAATTCTTCAGATGATATACTTAATTTTTGTGCATTCTGAGTTATAAAATGAATGAGATGTAAAGCTGTTAAGTGAACCTAGCGCCAGAGTGTCGCTATAGTAAACTAATATATTGAATTTTAAAGAGTGCATTTATTCTGTTGTGGCTTATACGCTATCGACGAAGTATATTTAATTCAATCCAATAAGTTTAAATGAAGTGCAAGAACAAAATGCGTATAATTTAATATTCCCTACAAGAAAGTCATGTGGTGTACACATCAGACATTTTTTATTCTTATATGCTAGTAAATTATGCAATTTTTGTATTCAAAGCGACTGAGTTATGTTGTTCATATCTTCTGGTTAAGGTTTTTATGAATTTAATTAATCCAAATGCAACGGCTGTAGAATTACCAATAATTTAAATGTTGGTTCGGTTCGTCTTAGCCTAGTTTAACAACCATATTTGTTTACATTTGAAACTTAGTAGAATAGTTAATTACCGTATTTGCCGGCGCAGTTAAGTACAGTTAAAACAATTAAAAAAACAATTTTTACAATTACAATTTGTACGCCAAAACAAGCTAATAACTTAAATGATAATTCCAGAATGAATCAGGCATAATTTAGTTCACAATAATAAAAGTTCTTTATTGTTGCGAAGCTTAGTTTCCCTTGATTGGCAACAAACCCACTATTTTGCTAAGTTTCAAATGTAAACAAATATAAGCGCTATCATAACCAAATATTAGGCTTAGCCACACTTAAAAAACTTTGAAATTGTTGATAATTCCACAATTATTGCGTGCAGGTTAACTAAAGGCATGAGATCTTAACCGAAAGATAAAAACAACATAATTTAATCATTTTTAAAGCAAAAAATGAACAATTTACAAACATATAAGAATAAAGAAACTGAGCTCACCGAGCCGAGTAAGAGAGTGGATATATATATATATATAAAAAATGCGTGGGGCACATCTACATGTTATTGCAGTCCTGCATACATAATTTCTGAGGCAAGTCGTTTTTGAGTTATACGTGATAGATACGTACGTACCAGACGCCTAGAAAAAATGTCTTCAGAATCCATTTTAAATCACTTTATAATTTTTTTGGGGAATAAGAGTCCTTTATTCTGTCCTTACGTTTAGATATTACGCAATAACATCGTCAAATTGCATTCGATAGAGGTCAAAATAGATATTTTCGTTGAAATATGATACCCGAAAATTTTCGTGATTACAATACTTCCTTTTTACTTCGTACAAGGAAGTAAAAAGGGGACGTTGACCTTTACCAGCACCCAGAAAAGAATTTCAGAAAGTTTGGTGACGACAGCTATAGAAGTGACTCTTGAGTGAATCGCGAACACGTAAAGAAATACACAAACAGACATTCTTCTTTATATAGGTTATTAATTGTATACATAGCTATATTACTCTAAATTATAATTTATTAGTAACTGTATGTATGCCTAACTATATTTAAATCTTAAACTAGAACATACATAGTTTAGTGCTTCTAATTACTTTATCTTCTTTTTCTGTACTTTAACTCGATGCTGTTAGTTTTTAAGAACAGTGATTGCCATTAAATGTATTATTTATTTTATAGTAACAATATAGCATTCATTTGAAGCATTTAATGAGCGGCAATAGAAAAATCTGTAACCATGCATAATTTAAAAATGAAGCGATGTAAATTTAACTTACTGCTTGCTTTAAACATAATAGAAAAACAGACATAAAAGCAAATTCAATAATGGAATATTTTCCTTACCTTCAGCTTGGGGTCTGTCGAAATCTGGAAAATAAAGTAAGATCATCATTAATAAGACGAACACAGAACTGCATAGTACATGAATATCAGTAATTAAAATATCTTCACAAAAGCAACAATTTACATTAAGAGCAAAAAAGCTGCCATACATAATAATTAAATATAAATAACAATTTCTTACTACCAACATTTTCTCATTTATAAATTTTTATTAGTAATGGGTTAGTTAATTAGGCTTGTGTTGGATTACATCAAGGAAATTGGTTTAAAACAAAGTGTTTTCTCATAATTACTGAACTATTTGAATGCATGGAAGAATCACAGAATACTCCGCAATATTGAAATTTGAGTTTTATATATTACTGGCTGTTACCCGGCATGAGGTTGTAGTGCTACTTAAAGGAAAGAAAGTGTTTGTGTTTTAATTCTGTTTACTGAAATGCTTTTGAACACACAGTATTTTTCTTATACTCCATCTGATGAGGGCAATTTCACTTTTCTACCCACATAGCAAAATTCCTGGTGCTTCATTCTTAAATTTGAGGGCTTTGCAATACATTACAGTTTATACATCTTCCAACGACCACACTAGAATAAAGACTGTAATCATAATTAGCATCGTAATGGAACGCACCAAGTTTTAAATCAGCGTGCAATGTTCCTCTACATCAGTGGTTCCCAAACGTTTTTGACTCATGGACCCCTTTTTATAGTCAAAACGTGGCCACGGACCCCCAAGTGAAAAAACTACATAAATGCATAGTATAAAAATTTCAAATTTAAGAAAGCATTTTGTTGAAGAAGTATTTATTGAAATTATAACTTTTGTTTAAAATAAAAAAAAATAATGCCTTGGATGAACTTGATGAGATGTTATGAGTGTATTTATGTAGGCTAAATGTGAGTAACAATCGCAAATCCCCATGAGCACTAATTTCTAGACGGTTTATTCTTTTTTTGTGATGAGGTTCATAGCAGCACTGAAGTCGCGTTCTACCAAATAGGAAGACGGGAAAGCTGCCAACAACTTACGTACAATACTCCATAATGCAAGTTATAAAATGGGAATCTGTTTTTGTAACCAGGATTTGTAGTATCCCTGTTCAAACATTGGTTTGTTCCTCATTTGTTGATATTTCAAAGAGCTGCTCCTGTATGAGTATGGATTCATTTGTGTTTGGGATCTGAGTTTGTCCACGCACAAAAGGGTTCGACACCCAGTCGGGAATATCCAAGTGAAGAATCACTCCAAATCTCTGGTTCAAGTCTGCTTAAAGAGCCGTTAAGTGTTGACAGTAACATAACCGTTAGGTGTTGACAAATCTTCATCTCTATTTCGCAGCTTCGAAAGATTTGGAAACTGAGAACATTCTCCTCTTCCCAAGTATTGTTTATACACAAAATGTTTTGCAACAAACACTGATATTAGATTTTTAGTTTTGATTAAATTTAATTGGTCACCTCGTAGTTTCAAATTAGTTTCGTTAAATTTGGCAAATAAATCAGACATATAGATTATACCATTTTTTTAAGTTACTTAAATTGTGTCGCAAATCATTGTCTTTGCTTTCCAGGAATTCCAAAACTGAACCAAAGAGCGCATAAAATCGATTTAAACATGCAGTTTTAGATAACTAATGTACTTCTGTGTGAAGTACTAAACGATTATAGTCTTCGTCATTTTCCAAACAAAAAGAAGCAAATCTCTCATTGAAGGCATTCCGTTTGATTTTATTAACTGCTCTAATGACATTAATCTAGTGATTCATGCAAACGTTCACTAAGACGTTTTGCGACTACAGAGGCTGTTCGCACATTTTTTACGCGATTTTGGTAAGCGGTAATAAAAAATCATTTGCTGCAAAAGAAGTCATTGCAATTGTACTATGTTTTTAAAAGTCAAAATTATCGTATGCGGCTTGAAAGTTTTGTTTTTATTCAAAATGGCGAATTTAACAAATCAATGGTTCGAAGGCTACATTGACGCTCTTTCCGAAGAGAAATATGCATACTCCGTTATCCAAAAACGATGTGAGAGTCATGGTTTTGTGATATCTAAAGCGTCGATAGGTAATATCATCAACAAGAAAGGAAAAAACGTCAAATTGGAGCCTCAAGTGGGACAAAGCTTCCAAACAAGTATCCAAGGAAAAAACGGACATCTTCGACTATTGCAAAGGTACGTTGTTTAATGTTAAAAGAAAATCCCCCTAATCAAAGGACAGTTGCAAAATCATTAAAATGCTCGGTGTCCACTCGGTGTTAGTACATACCTACGTATGCACAGACGCCACGAAAAAATCTCTCCAGAAACCATTTTAAATCATTTTCTAATTTTTTGGAAGAAAAAGAGTCTTTTATTCTGTCCTTATGTACAGATGTCACGCCAAAAGATCGTTAAATTGCCTTCGATAGCTGTCAAAATGGATATGATACCCGAATTTTTTTGCGATTACAATACTTCCTTTTTACTTCGTACAAGGAAGTAAAAATTGGTGGACAAGCTACAGACAGGTGTGTCAAAGCTGCTTGCAGTATCTTCCTCTGCTGGACACTCAAGAATACGCTTACAATTTTGATCTCCGCTAACGCAGCTGTACAAAGCACTTGAAGCAAGTCCATTTCGTTTAAACTAGTTCTTAAAATTACCATGTTCAGTCAAAATTCAGTTTTCAAGAGACTTTAAAGTTGAAAACTGACCAACTTTTATTCGGTGAAAAATTGGACGAAAAAAACTTTTGATTTACTGGGCTTTTGACGAAGCCAGATATTTGCATATTTGGAACTAAGATCTGAAGTGGGGAACATTCTACTAAGAATACTTATATAGCTAGGATAGCATACATTTAATAGCATTTTCTAGTTGATCCTAGATTAACATATTTTTGATTGCTTAAATATCGTATTACGTTTAATCCCGATAGAGCTGATGTAAAAGTAGTAGGCTCTTTTGTGTTAAAAAAATTGGTGGAGCAAAAGGAGAAATTTGGTAAGATTTTAATTAAATTTTGTGCTATAAAATGAACATAAAATCTCTAATCCCAATAAAATTATTTAATTTACACAGCAGAATGTCTTTGCTGAGTGAACAAACCACAGCTGATTTAATTACACATCTACCAACAAAATGGCATCAATAATTTTTACTTCTTTGTTCGAAGTAAAAGAACAGCTCAAATATCCATTTTAACCGCTATCGAATAGCAATTTAATGATGTTTTTGCGTGACAGCTTTACGTAAGGACAGAATAAAGGACTCTTTTTCCCGAAACGGGTTGCAAAAAGGATTTGAAATAGATTCAAAAGAGATTTTTTCCATGACGTCTGTACGTACGTACGTATATATGTTATCTCACATATCTGAAAAACGAGTAGCCTCAGAATGTTGAAATTTTGTATATAGGACTGCTACAACATATAGGTGTGCACCTCCCTTTTTGGTTGCATCAGCCGCCCCAAATTTATATACATTTATATACATACTGTTACGAAATGTCCAGTAAGATAGCTTTCCCTCAAAGCGGTTTTAAGGTTGCCAGGAAATGGCAAGGGAAGGCAGAGTTTCCATATTTGGCGCGGAATCGTCCAATTGGCGATATGCCATGGACAAATGGAGAAATGTCTAGAACGAATTCTTACCGGTTTGCCCCAGAATATTCTCGAAAGCAGGCCGGAACCTATACAATCCTTACCTGTACGCGGAGTAGCAGTTTAGTGTTTAGTATCGGGGTATGTCGTCAATGCATCGCGATAGAGTATATCGTAGTGTATCGAGAGTGAGCAACGTTGAAGCTATCGAATGTATCATCGAGTGCGTCGCGAGTCGTAGCGTGGAGAGTCTCAAGAGTATGTTGAGTTGCTTTAGGAACTCAACATACCGAATCAGGACCGACAGAAACGAATATTGTAGTGTATCGTAGTGTATCGAGAGTGTGCAACGTTGAAGCTATCGAATGTATAGTCGAGTGCGTCGCGAGTTGTAGCGGGGAGAGTCTCAAGAGTAAGTTCCTAAAGGAACTCAACATACCTACAGAACCGAATCAGGAGTTGTATTATAATGTTTTTCCGTGAAGCTGTCTTCACCGTTATAGCCTGAAGCTGTGTTGCTGATTGCTTCATAGCATTTGTCGTGATTTTTTGGCAACTGTAAACGTGATTTTGGAACTCTCCTGTGAAATACGGGAGAATAAATTGTGTTTTGAGTATTGTCAAGTGTTGTCGTCAACCACTCCAAATCTACGAACCAGTAAGAAACGCAACGACTGGTGTCAGGAAGTGGGGTTTGAGAGTTAATGCCTGTGATGCGCCTGCAGAAGAAAGCTACGGCGGAGGAAATGAAGTTCACGGACTTCTTAGCAGCTGTAAAAGCTGGTCTGGCAGAGTTGAAAGTCGAATATGAAGAGATGAAGGCTGAGATCAAAGCCGGATATGATGAGATAAAAGCTGGATATGGAGAAATGAAGGCTGAGATCAAATTCGGATGTGATGAGATAAAAACTGGATATGAAGAGATAAGATTTGAGGTGAAAGCCGGACCAGAAGAGATGAAAGCCGGATGAGAAGAAATAAATTTCGGCCTAGAAAAACTTCGAGAGCGACTCCAACAGATGAAAGTGCAGCTTACAGAAGAAACTGAAGCCATAGAAGAAGATGTGGAAATGTTGAAAGTGGCATCTGAAGAGTCAAAGAATGAAAAAATGAAGGAAGTAGCAGGTGAAGTGTTCGAGAAAGATCAAGAAATGATGGATGGAACATCTAACGAGATTGAAGAAAGAGAACGAAAATATGAAGAAGAAGGGAAACAAGCTTTTGATTCTTAAGTGCTTGAAGTAGAAGTAGAAGAAAGTGAAAATGCGACTGTTAAGATCGTAGAAACTGGTAGTTGTGCAAAGTTACGAAGTCGCAGTTGGCAAGTATTGAACCATCTACAAATTCATGTGATGCGGAGATGGGAGAAGGTGATGTACAGCTTAAGCAGTGTTCCAGAACAGTGTGCAAGAAAATACAACCACTTCTCAAACTAAGTATGTCTCGTAATACAATTACACAGACACAAACTTAATTCTAAACCAGGATACTTCTGTTTTAAAGGATCGGAAACACAAAAGAAATATGTATATACATCTGTAAATAACTTATTGTATTTATTCATTATATTTATTGTATTTATCCATGTAACTGCAAAGTACCCGTGCAAAGTATATCTTATGTCAATATTGTCTACAATGCAAATTATGCACCATTAATATGTAACTATTATGAATGCTGCAATGTAAACAAATGCCCGTGCATGGCGTTAGCGTGCCCCGTGCACTTCCACAGATGGTTAGTGCAGTGGGGCGATACCAGTTTTGCCCATGGCGATGTTTTGGTACCCCCTGTACTTCTTTCTGTCTGTCTACTATGATATACACTTCTTAAATAAAAAAACTGGTAGCTAAGATTATATTTTATTGCTTACGAAACGCATACTTAAATGTCACTTTTATTCACAGGTGATTCTATTATTCTGATGACCCCCTGTACTTCCTTTACCGGTAAAAGAATTATATAGTATCATGGTAAAAGAACTATAAAGTATAGTACTATTTAGTTCCTTTACCATGGAGCTACTACTTACTTGGTTCCTATAGTATATGGCGTTCAATCCGGGTATGTTTCTAAAACCTATTATGGGTTTAAAATTCAAGCAAAACACAACTACAAAATTTTCTCTTGTATTTGAAAAAACTGCAGAAAGTCATGAAATAGCCTAAAAGATGATTTATCCAAAGCTAAGGATTTTGTTTAAAAAGGGGCGAAACTTTTAATGCCCAATAATGAGAATAATGGGAATACTGGTTAGGTGAAGAAAATGCAAGAATGACTATTGGGAAAGCTGCCACAGGTTTTACACCTAATGAAGGAATAGTCCAAGCAATAGGCAGTTCTTCCTTATGAACACCGTAAAACAGGTAAAGGTGCAGCATGAAGGATACTGGCTTTGTATCTTTCAATCATCATATATACAGGCTGTCCGTAATTAAAGAACCCCATTTCAAAGTTGCCTACAAGCGAAATCAATGATCAGAAAATTGTGAAATTTTCTGGTGTACTTAATGAAGGAATGAGAACTTCTTTCAAAAAAAAATTAATTACAAACAGCGTCACCGGAAGGCATTATATTAATATATTATACATTTAGCCACACCTTTTCATTAGTTTTACAATTTTACAAATTTTATTACAAAAAAAAATGCTCCACGTGATAGCCATCATTTTCAGCTACCATCTGAAATCGTAAGATGGAATATTCC
>KK115251.1:222787-246144 GCA_000611955.2 Stegodyphus mimosarum | reverse complement strand
GGAAATGTTCAGCACGCGGCGTGAAATGCTGGCTTTGAGATCAGGTAAAGTTCTTGGATTGTCACAACTTACCAAATGTTTCAAATATCCCCAAAGCCAAAAATCGCATGGTTTCAGGTCTAGGGATAGGGGAGGGCACACATTACGAAAGTGCCGGCTAATCATACGTTCTTCTGTAAAACGACGTAAACATTCGTAACACGCCGTGCAATCTGTGGAGAGTTCCATCTTGCATAAAGATAGTGCGTGCAAGGTACTGATGTGCTTGCAAAGACGGAACAATTTCGTCCTGTAACAGCGATGCATATCGCTGCTAGGTGATCGAGCATGTTACTGGACCTCTGGAACTTAACTCTCCTCGAAGAAGTACGGACCGAGAATAAATGACGCAGAAAATCTACACCATACCATCATTTTTGATGAATGTAGAGGAATCTGCAAGACAGGACGCGGATTTTCTGATTCTTAAATTTGGAAGCTGTGCGTATTCACTGCAACGTCTAAATGAAAATACACTTCGTCTGTCCAGACGATATGCCAAGGCTACTCTGAGTCGACTTCAAAGCGAACAAGCAACTGAAGCGAGAACCGAAGTTGAGCGTCGAAATCATGTGGAAGAAACCGCTGCACTAGTGAAAGTTTTGCAAAGATAATATCGGAGGATATTCTGCAGGATCTTATGGACAGTTGAAAGAGGTGTATCCAGCGCTTCCGCTATACGTCAGTCATCGGTGCTAGCCTGAATGTTTGAAGCTGTATCTTCTATGACCTGAAGTGCAACCTCTTGCACTGCTTCTGCAGAAACAAGTTTTCTTCCTCTTCCAGGACGAGCAGAAAACGATCCTGTTTCTTCAAATTTCGTCATCATTTTTCAAAGGTTTTTAACATTCATTGGACCTCTTACAATCTGCTTCAAAGTTCGAAATTTCCATAGAGTAGCTACAGCAGAATTACTGTTTTGGTAAAGCAATTTTGTTAACGAAGCACGATCTCGTAAGCTTACCGTCATTGCAACCAACAACCACAATATTATTTTTTATATTATTTGCTGTATTATTTTTTTAGTCTAATTTTCATATTTTTTAAATAACAACCGAAAACTCAAATGGAATAAAATTGCAATAAATCAGTAACTGTTTGAATTTAGTTTGAAATCGTGGGTTTTTTTAATTAAAAAAATAAGATACCTATAATCTTTGAAAATTTTCTACATTATTCAAATTTTCCTCTTGAATTTAAAAATTAAATTTCAAGCTTAGAATTTTAATTACTGTGTAAGGTTTATTATAAATTTTCTAACAGCTATTTTAAGTTTTGTATCTTTCCTATCTTATTCTAATTTCAGCTTACAATTTCCTGCCAGAATGTGAATCCAGAAACGCAGATAATGCAAATGAGAATGAGTGCTATTTAAGTCGTGACTTAACCGACTTCGAGAGAGAGAGTCTGATTTCCTGACTAGCGCGCGTTTGCCTTCTGGCCGCATCTCTCTTAGCTGTTATTACGCTCGGCCATATCTTAGGCCCTTGCTAGGCTTCGCCGATTTAATTACTTAGGGGCCAACTAGTTAGATTCTGATAGCTTCGGCTATATTATTTAAGAGCTTTAGTTAAGCTAGTTTTAGTTCAATTTATTAGTATTTAAGTTCAAGCCCGAGTGGCGGCTTTATTGTAAAGTTCCCAGCCGGAACTGATTGTAATTATACTGAATAATAAAGGGTTTTAAACCCTTCTCAAGTCTTACGTATTCTGTTCACACACTTAAGCGATTATTCGCTTGTTAAGTGTTCGTGGGGTTAGAAGCTAGAACTAAAGATTTAAACAGTTGAACCCTCCAACTGTCTAACGCTTTGAGAAGATTTTAAAGTTACAAATACAAAGAAAATGATTAATAATTCGAAAATGTGGAAATAACAAATTAAAGATAAAATAAAATTATGCGCTTTTGAAAAGTATAATTTTTTTTAATATCTAAATTTTCTTCAAAAATTCTAAAGAAAACTGGATTTAATCCCCAAAAATAATTTATAACTAAAATGTTTACTATTAGCCTACTAGCTTAAGAATTTATCTTCCAAAATGCCAAAATGTAGAATATAATTGTGTAATATCACAGTGGTAGAAAATTTGCTGCATCATTAATTTATTGTAAATCTGTGCTACGTGGAAATTTCCGTCCTTATTTAATCATGGAATATTTTAATTACTTTTATATGAATGTATTGATATCACTAAACTACTCGTGCGGTAGGTATGCAAAAATATTTCCGTAAAGTAGAACAATATAGTACTTGGCCAGGCCACGAAAACGCGTTGATGAAAGGATATACTTAATTTTTGAGGTATTTAAAAACGGAGCTTGATTGAGTTTTAAAATATGCCCATGAAACAATCACACGTTCTAAGATTAATCACACAAACCACACGGTTTGGAATAAATTATTGCTGCCAGTGGCAGCCGAATATAGTATGTAATTTATTTTCATATTAAATTAATGTAATTATTTTCATAGAGTCTTCGCGAAATGTTTCTATGTTTACAATGTTTCTATGTCGATGCCATACCGACAGAGATTGACATTTTTACCAGAGGTTTTCCAATTAAAACGCCCTCTGGCGAAGCTATTAGTAAATATTTATTTTTTCGGTGAAAGACATTTACGTATCTTCACATTTCTCTGCAAAATTTCACAATATTCTGATCACTGGTTTCGCTTCTAGGTAGCTTTGAAATAAGGTTCTTTAATTATAGACACCCTGTAGTTCTGAAATACTGCTTAACTAAAGATAAGGTATACTGTCCCAAGCATTACGTAGGAAACAAAGAATTCTTGTTATAAATTTAATGTTAATGTAAGATCAGTAAGTCCAGATGTATGTGCATATTACTAATAGATTATCGAAGATTTAAGCACTGGAGTCAGAACTACTGAGAAGGTTGCCTATGCAATATTGGATGCCTACTGGATCCACCGAACGTTGTGAAACAGGTATTGTGTGCAGGTAAAAATGTTAGCACAAAAGATGCCAATTCTATACCTTTTTGTCATCAAGAACAGTCTACACATACTATTAGCCTAGACCCGTAATACCTCAGGCAACACTTTGAAAGTGAAGTTTACAGCATGTAATCTAACGTTACGACGCATGATTTTAATCCAAGTGATGTCACGCATATGTATCTTGCGTTTCTTGAATGTTAGGTTATGAAAGAACTAATCTCCGAATTATGGCACACACCAGATCCATTGCCTTATGATCCACAGTTATTTCTAAATGAACAAATGATTTTATGGACACTCGCTTGCATTAATTACTGAAATGAATAATACCGTAATTAATACCATAGAAATAGGCTTTGAGTAAATTTTCTGGAAGTCGATTGCAAGTTGTCAGTTCCTTTCTGTCCAAAGTATGTAAAGACCTTAATGTATTCTAACTAGTTATTTTTAGTTTAAAGAAACTTCTCATTTCAATTTCCTGCCATAAGGTAAATTTAATGACAAATCTAAGTGAGTTGAAAACAGGCTTAAGCAGAGTTTTAAGAGTTCGCAGCAGGAGAGTTAGTTTCGAGTTTATGCCGCGTGGTTGATTTAGCAACTTTGTGGTTGCATAGTTGGTGCTAGACACTTTCCTTAGATGATTATATTGATCTTCTAGGTTTGGCTTTGCTGCGTGCAGAAGAGTTAGCGGCTTAGATAAAGAAGGAACCAATCGCAGTCAATTTCTTTTTATTGTGATTGTACATATTACTTTTCGGTTCAAGTTACTTAGTCACAAGTGAGGCTTAAATTGTGAGCACCGAGTGAGTGCGTTTGTTCAATTTAGTTAAAGTAAAAAGGTTATTATAACCTTCTTCTGCAGCTATCTGTTCTTTCAAGACCTAGTCTATCAGTAGGATCTTTATAGTTGATGATCCTGAAACACACTATGAAGTGAAGAATCAGAATATGTGTAATTTGTTTACTGTACAGAGTAACTAGATTTTTTTATGTCAGGAAACGTGAAAAATTTCCAGTGCCTTCGCTGGGACTAAAACTCTGGATCTTTTGAATACACGCGGAATATGCATCCAATTACACCATGAAGCCATGCGAAAAGGAAGGAGAAAATGCCTTATATACACCACCCTCCTTTTCAAAGGGCGACTGGAATTGAGAGGCTCCAGTCGCCAAATAGTAATGGCGAATTATCGTTCACCATCCAGTGGCTCCAGTGGTGGCGAATTATTGTCCACCATCTTTTAGTTCCGGCGCCACTTGTAGAGTCATTAGGTTATTCTGAAGCAGGAGAAGTGAAAAATGCGCAGTGCCCTTATCAGGCTTCGAACCCGTGTCAAGTATGCTTCCAATTACACCACGAAGGCATGCGGAAAAGAAGAACACACACACACACACACACACACGCACGCACGCATATATAAGCGAAATACTACTGAGTCATCACGAGATCTCCGAAACTCTACACCCGATTGACTTGAAATTTTGCATAATTACTCATTCTACGATGTAGACGCTTACTAAGAATGTATTTTACGTAATTTACGCGATTTTACGTATATCTTTAAGCGTTTGCAGTTTCCTGTTAGAGTTTGCTCTGCAATGACTATCAATAAAGCACAAGGTCAGAGTTTAAAATGAGCTGGCTTAGATTTACAAAGTGACTGTTTTTCTTATGCTCAGTTTTATGTGGCGTGTTCAAGAGTAAGTTCACCTAAGGATCTCATCGTTCTTCAACCAGAAAAACGCACGAAGAATGTTGTCTACGGAGAAGTTTTACAAATTTAAGTGTATTATGTTATCATTAAAAGATAATTATTAATAAATTATTCTGATGAAAAATAAAAATATTGTTGTTATTTATAAAAATTGCCATACATAAAAAAATCAGACGAATACATATACAAAAGACAAATACATATAATTGATTAAAAAATTTGATTTAATAAATAGAAAAAATTAACAAATATTTAAAAAATTCTCAAAATAATTCATAAAATATGTCCTTAATTTTATGGTGGATTACTTTACTCTAGTTCTATTGGGAATCCTGCCACGTTAAGTAGTGGGGACGCATCCCAATACACAGTACCTCATGGGTGATGTGGAAATCTGTGTACGACAGATTCACTGAATGGCACTATATTTCCCTACTTTAAATTTAAAACATTTACATTAATTATCAGTTCGAAATTAGACATTTCTTCTATTTAAGAAGTATAGGTTCACATTCAAATAGACAGTATGCCCAGCAAAACGGGCTGTTATCAGCTAGTACCTTATTACCGCACGAAGCGCCTGTTCCACGTAGAAACCTTTTTGCTGCTTTTCAATGACATTATGTACTTACAGCTGCACCACGTCAAGATGAAACGGAGCTGGGATCGAGTCATAAACACCAAACATGATTCTCTTATAAAGTTCGATACGAATATTACCAGGAGGCATATAACTTGTTAGGTGGTAAATAACAAACCTCACGTAAATTCCAATTTATTTCGCGTTTTCTGAACCATTTCAGTGTCCTGCACAACATGAGTCCCAAACAAAAGTCATCAAGAAGAAAAAAGGCAAATTAAGAAAAAGTAAAAACGAATCGGGCCGTTTGCGAAAAGCATCAAAACGTAGTGCCTAAGTGAGCTATAATTACCTTTTAATACAGATTAATTTCCACGGCGGTCACAGCGAAGAGAGATTTTTCCAATTTTTGTTCTTCATTAACGAGAGCCTCCTAATGTATTTTTGATGAAATTCCAGTATTATTGGAAGACCGCTTGTCCATCGATTCTTTATTACAAGGGATTGAATCCGCAAATGAGTGGATTGGGGGCGTGAACGTATCTAAGTTATAAATCACTATCAGCATATAGGCATTCATGTTAATCAATATGAAATACAAATTCGGCATTACAGTCATTGAAGTATATTTTTATTTAATGTGCAATCGATTTTTCTTAATATTCATTACTATTTATTCTTCATTTTTTCAATTCACCGAATACGATGACAAACAAGCAAGCATTCATTTATATATTCTTTTATATATAAATGAATGCTTGTTTGTTTGTCTTTCACACAAATCTACAGTTTAACACCGTTCTTTATGAAACTTACAGCATTCGACCTTCAAAACAAGAGGAAGGTCACCATCTACGCAAGATTTCTCAAACATCAGTCCGTAGAGTCCGCATTCTCTGTACACATGTTACCGCGAAAGACCGAAATTGGAGAATGTCGACTTTCACCGGAGAATGTCAACATTTGCCAAATACGTCTGTGAAAGATCGAATATTGCATTACATTCTTGTACATTCGGACCCTCACCGGTGTATGTCGACAATCAAAGATATGCTCTGGTGTAGGCAGAAAAGAGAGGCGACTGGCTGTTTCCCATAAATGCAGTCGTAAAAGCAAGGGCCTCTTGTGCAATTCAAAGTCTCGTAAGAGTTTGAGTTGTTGCAATTAATCAGATTTGAATCACATAACTTAGTAAGTTTTTTATTACTATTATTTTATTTTCTCATTTACTACGTACTGTATAATTAAGTAAGTTTTTTAACTTCTATTATTTTCCTTTCTCGTTTTGAATGTATTGTGTGTTTTAAGTACTCGTGTGTTTTTTCGCGACCGAATTACGGAGAAGAAAATATAATATTATCATATGTTGAACATTCACCATTAGTACATGGTGAATGTCGACATTCACTTGTGTAAGTCAGAAATAAGAGTATTTGGAAAATATTTCGGACATACACCAAGCGACCATGTGAATGTTGACATTCACCGGTGAAAGTCGACATTCTCCAGATTTCTGTGTTTCACCGTAACATACATATATTTTACGTAATTTAACGAACTTTTGATAAAAACTCAGCGATTTAAAAGCTTTGCGTTACCATTCTGCAAAGCGTTAGATATATATCTTTAAAATTTAATCATAAACTAATCGGCGATATAAAATAATTGTGTTGCCACTCAGGAAAACGCAATTACATTAATTCGTCTGGAATTTAATAACCTCGGCTATTTAAGAGAAATATGCTGCCACTGCCCAAATTAAAATATTTTAAAGTTTGTTATCGTTCAGCATAGCGTAAAATATTTAATTTTCACGCATTAACATGCGTTTTCTGGAATCACGTGCATGTTCTTTGCTTTCTGAAAGGGAATTTGTAGAAAACGGTCGTCATAAAGTATTACTTTCGCTACGAAATCAGTTATGTCACCCAAAACGAAAACTGATGGTTCGATCTGCATCTAAAGCACGAAAGGAAACGGTATCACGAGCTTCAGAAACAAACGAGCAACGGAGCGCAAGACTGGAAAATGTTCGAGGACGCACTGCTCAAGCCCGTTCGTATGAAACAAAAAAGCAACGGGAAACAGAACTGAAAAACGATCGAGTACGAACTGCTCAAGCCCCTTCGTCTGAAATAAACGACCAGCAGAAAGTAAGACTGGAAAACGTTTGAGTACGCACTGCTCAAGCACGTTCGAAGATTCGGAAAATCCATGCAGCTGTATGTGGCCTGCCCACGCGCCGGATAATCTTCCGATTTATTCGTGTACACACCAAACGGAAAGGAAAATATTTTGTTTCTTTACACACAGTTTTAGAGTTTGTTCTATTCTAGATTTTACTCGATATTTGTATAGCGATGGGTTCTTCAGTTTTACTTATGAATGTCGTTTGGTAATTATCATCAATTATTGGTACTGGAATCTAATAATTCTCCTTTGAGACTTTGTTTTGGCCAACCTGGCTTTCCAAATGAGGGGTTCATTTATTACCTTTACCCCGATCTTCGGAATCTTAGGTTAGGTTATTCAATTATGGCAAAGCACACGAGAGTTATCTGCCTAAGGGGAGGGATGCCTTCGTGGAGGATTTTCTAAGGGAAAGTGGCTCGTATACACGTTACACATGGGGAAAACCACGAAAACGCCCATGCAGCCAGCCCGTTCGCGGGATTCGAACCTCGGACCGAACTACCAGTGTTCAGCGTCTTTACCGCTCGGCCGCAGGTGGGCCTCTTCGGAATCTTAAAAACAATACCTATTATAGGAAATTTTTTTTTATTTTTCCAAATTTTTTTTATTTTTTTTAATGTTGATTATCCATTAATTTGGCTATAAATTGTTTTATCCATAATTTTTTTTTTTAAAAATTTTATTCCCGCCTTTGCATTTTCCTTTTTCATTCATTCATTGAAATCTAAATTATGACTCCGATTTTTTTAAAATGGTAATATACCAGTATATGCTTAAACGTTATTAGACATTCAAAACGTATTTTTCTTTTACTTTAAATATGTAAATTTCATTTTTTGTAAAAAATTAATGCATTATTTTCAACAATCGCTGAGCTATTATTTATTGCCACAGATGTTTTACACTTAGATAACTATTATATAAAACTAGCTGACACCGGCTCGCTTTGCTAGGCACAGTATCTATTTGAATGTGAACCTAGACTTCTGGCCAAAGGTTCTAGAAATAACAATAAACACGAAATAATTAATAATTCAATAAACACGAAATGAGACTTTATAAATATTTAAATAAAAAATGACCATGACAGCGGTTACCATGGCAACGGCTTCTAAGTGTGGTGGTTGGGTGTGGGGTTGCTGTGTGAGTGGGTTGAGTCGTTATGCTAATGGATTGGATTGGATTGGATTTTTGCAATTTTGGCACAAAACTTGTCAAGGTTATCTGAGCCAGACACATGGTAACAGTGCAGTTAGTCATAGAGTATTATTCAACTTCAGGATTCTGGCTACAACTGGGTGAGAACGATGAGCGTAATTTTCTAGAGACATTAGAGCACTCATGGAGTCCGTGTAGATGATAAACTTCATGTAGTGTTGTTTTGAAAGGTAAGTCAAACCCAGATGAATTGCAGTAAGCTCGGAAGTAAGCACAGAACAAGCTGGATGTAATAGGACCCCCACTATATTTTTCTCTGTGACGAAAGCGGCACCAACATGATCCTGAGATTTTGATCCCTCTGTATATAAAGGGATGTACTTCCTATATTTGCTTCTATGTTCACAAAAAATCTACTTGTAGATGATTTCGTTAGTTTGCGATTTACCCCAGTGTCGAAAAGTCTCCAGAGAATGGATTCTCCAATCCTCCCGAGGAGGAAATCCAAACAAATTCTCCAGCTGTACATTTATATCAGTCAAATTATACTCCTCTATTAAATCACTCATCCGCAAGCGTTATGTTAATGGATATGAACGATGGTTGCGTAGATTGTAGCGTCAACATAGTATTTCTCTAGAAAAGAAGAGGGAGAGAGATGGAAACACCTAGAAGGGCAAGGAAGGGGAGGGGGTAGTGCCTGTGATGTGGAACAAAAATCCATTTGGACAGGATTTACGTAAAATCCGTTCTTAGTACGCGTCTACATCGTGGAATTAGTAACTATGCAAAATTTGAAGTCAATCAGGTGTATAGTTTCGAAGATCTCGTAATGAGTCAGTGGTATTTCGCTTCCATGTATATAGAATACTTTCTTTTGAAGTGTTTCAATTCAAGTAATAATTTAATCTTATTAAGCGTTGACGGGATGTTTTTAAAGGGGTGTTTTTATTCTATTTCGCTGCTTTAAAAGTAATAATTTAACCGTAATCTAGTATTTAATATTCGTAATAAATGCATATATTTACAATTGCCTGCTATCCTGAAAAACGACGTTTTCAATAAAATTAATACAGTACTTTCAACGACATCGCATATTTTTAAAGTTTAGACTATTTCGCTACGCTTAAGTGCGTTTTCCGACATGGCAGGCGATTGTCAAAACCAAGCCAAAATTCCTTGCGCTCGTCTATCAAAGTAGCGTTGAATTTTAATTTAGAAGTTCTAGATTTTTCTTTTCCTGTAGAATTTGGGTACTGTCGCCCAAATTGGTGCTTCAAAAAACAATACTGGACATATCACGGAAACGTATACGCTACGAAACGTATACCAGGGAAATGTTTAGATCTTCGTCCTGTCAGGTTGCATATGACCATATATGCCGAATTTGCTTTGTTTAATGTATATGTGACATGTTCTTCAAACTTCAGCTGCTCATCCGAGACGATTCCTAGATATTTGGTATAGCAATTTGCTGTTGGAAGATTCGCTAGCAAGTGGTTATTCCTTATTAACTGTCAAGCGCAGGCGTTCTTTGTACATTGCGGGGGGGGGAGTCAGTTCTATCTATACTTCCCGTTCTACTCGGCCGATTGACGAAATTCAGATTGCGTTTTTCATGTCTCCAAAGCGTGAGTTAGGATATATATTAAATTTAAATATAGCATTATTCCAACATAGTCATTTTGACACAAAATCGGACTGTTTCTGAAACGACATGCCAATTTTTTTCCATATTTTCATTCTACGACTCAATTATGCCTAAATATTAAATTTTGTAAAATTTGGTGCGAAATTTACGGAGAAATTCAAAAATTTATCTTGGAGTATTTTTTCAGTTTGGGCCAAGAATAATTTACTTGGCGAATTTCTTTATTTATAGCAACCTAATTTTCCTTTTCTTTCTTGCATTGCAGACGACCGGAAGAAAAGTCATCGTTCATGCTTTAAAAAAATAATTTTAACAAAGTGCGCAAACCACATTTGACGTTATTATCGCTCAAGAAAAAAGATGTCAAATATGTAATTTCATGTATATCTTAGAAAATTTTGAATAAAAAACTTTAATTTTTTGCAGGTGTGCCTAGAAATACATCTTACTTTAAGAAAATGTTAAAAACATTTTATAGGTTACAATAGAAACATTTTTCGAAAAATTTATAAAAAAATTTAAAAATACAAATTAAAAAAATTAAACAAAATCTGAAAGGTTTGAGATTTTAAATTACGTTCAAAGGGGCGTTTTTTTTAACATTTTGTGCATTACATTTATTTGTTAAATATCACGCTCTTCGCACTTAAACCATAAAATTGAGTTCAAGAGCTATGTCACAAAATAATTTTAAATTGAGCATATCTTTAGAATTTCCCATACGCAGTCTCACGCGCTGGAGATAAAAATGTTGTTTCCATATACGTTGCCATGGCTGGCTTTGAAATCCTTGAATTTCTTAATCAAAAATTCGTTAAAGTTTTAAAAAATAAGAAATCGATAATAAAAAAAATTCCAAACTTCAAATTTGGGCTTCCAGATGCCCATATGCGCAGTAGGATTACGTCATTCAAAACTGGATGGCTCTAGGTACGGTTGTTTTATCACAATCCGAGAAACATGTATACATTTATGCAGATTCTTTATTATTTAATTTCTTTAAATATAATGCAAGGCGAGATAATATTTGGTGGCAACAGATTCAAAGGTGAAACGTACATTCAGAGTGATTCAACGCAAAACAAAAACAATAGTCCTTCAGGGACAAAGCCCCTTTCGGCTAAAAATAAATCATAAAAATATGCAAATTATACTTGGATTAAGCCTAAATTTCGAATTCTGGAAGAAGGAATCAAGTAAGCTTAATAAAAAAAGAGATATTAATAAATATACATCAAATTCAATTAACATGGAGGTGATTGGCATAATTCACTTGGCGAACTTCGTAATATGTTGCAACCTATTTTCCTACCCCTTCCATTGTAATGGAGCAGAAAAAAAGTCACATCGTTCCTACCTTTTTACATTATGCATGAGCGGAAAAAAAGTCACATCGCTCTTCTTTCAAATAACTTCAGCAAAGTGTGTAAACCACATCAGATGTTACTATCGCTTTCAACAAATATGCCAAATTTGAAAACGGGCCAATATATAAAGTCACGTATAACTTCGAAAATTTGGAATAAAAAGCTCTAATTTTTTGTAGGTATACTTAGCAATATATCTACTTCAAGTTGATTGTAAAAAAGTTATAGATTATAATACAAAATTGTTTTTAAAAAATTATAAAAATTATTTTAAAATACAAATTTAAAAAAATAAATCGTAAAAAATTGGTGAATTTTGTTTGGAGTGAACCTAAATTTCGAACTGTGAAAGAAGGAATCAAGTAAGTGTAATAAAATGAAGAGATATTAATAAATACATACCAAATTGAATGAACACTGAGGAGCTAAAATTTTGAGAGCTAATGTTTTAAAAACTATCCGTGCGATTTTTAAAAAACTTGGCAGTTTGGCATCATTTGAGTGGTAGAATCGAAATATGGGAAAACACTGGCATGTCGTTTCAGAAAGAGACCGATTTTGTGCCAAAATACCTATATTAGAACAATGCTATATATACGTCTAATACATATCGCGCTTTCGAGACACCAGAAACGCATTTTGAATTCCGTCAATCGGCCCAGTAGAACGGGAAATATAAAACTGCCCCCCCTTTTTTTTAGGCTGTGTACATCTGCATTATCTTTATTCCTGCCCAATTCTAGGTGGTTCAACAGAACGTCAGTTGCTATATACGTGAACTCTGTTCCTATTAACTAACAAAGGTATTTGCTTATATTGGCACGCGATAATTTGCAACGAACAGTTTAGAATTTAATCAATCAGATTCAGTCTGAAATTATACTAAAAATTAGACATATAACTGAATAAAAGCGATTTCTGCTAAAGTTTCTAACAGCTAATCCATTATCTGAATAAGTTGTAGAGACATTAGGTTATTTCGAAGCAGGAGACATGAAGAATGAGCAACGCCGTCGCCGAGAATCGAGCCACGGACCTCTCGGTTACGCGTCGAGCATGCAGACCACTACACCACGAAGGCATGCGAAGAAGGAACGAGAAATACCTTACAAAGTGAATAATACGGGTGGTAATTAGAGAAGTGTTTATGATATAATCTGTAAGGTTTTAGTTAAACTAACAAAGTTTTATTTTAATTTAAATCTTTCTATCTCTTCTCATTTTCAACTTCCCGTTAGAAGAAGCGCGCGTTTTCAGCTTATGCTAATTTGAAGTGGAGCGAACGACTATTTAAGCAAGAGGTAGATACCTCTCATAGTGAGAGAGCTTTTAGTCTCAGATCACGGTCACTCTATTCGACGTTCGCCTGACCAGCTAGCATTTAAATTCTAAGCCATCCGAGGTTCGAATCCCGCGAACGGGCTGGCTGCATGGGTGTTTTCGTGGTTTTCCCCATGTGTAACGTGTATACGAGCCACTTTCCCTTAGAAAGTCCTCCACGAAGGCATCCCTCCCTTTAGGCAGATAGCCCTCGTGTGCTTTGCCATAATTGAATAACCTAAGCCATAGTGCTTGTTAAGTGAATGCTTATTGAAATAAATCCTAGTGCGTCAGTATTAGTAAATCTTGCTACGCACCATTTAGTTAGAGGCCAACCTCGCGTATAGTTCTGCGAGCAACAACTATTTAAGTTCTATTTAGCTTTAGTTTAAATATTATTTAATTGTTCATTTTAGACCCAAGTGTTGTCTTTACTTTCTGTATCCCTCCCGAGTGGGAAGTGGTTTGTAAATAATAGTAATTTAATAAAAGAAGATTTTAAATCCCTTTCAAGTGCAGTTATTCTCCAACTTAATCGCAGAATCCTACCACCGAACATAGCTGCATTCAGCTACCTGTTCAAGATCAGTTTCACGAAGATGTTTGCCAAGAATATGCACCGAACACTCAGTCCTGACAAATCTTTCAAAGAAAATGAAGATAAGGGCGTATGCAAATTATTTCGTTAAAACTATAGTGATTTTTTTAACCATTGCATATACTTTTGTAATTTAAATGCATTATTTCTTTAGACATTTAGATCAAACGACATCTAGGACATAAAACAGCTATTTTTATTGTGCTGAAAGCATGTCTGTTTATTTACCTCACGTAATTGATGGCGATTTTCCTGCAGTAAATTTATAAAAAATTTTATTCTCGTTAGATAGCTATTATAATCTATCTAGGATTTCAACCTATTATTTTTTTGGTATTTTTTCATAAGAAATATTTTTGAAATTAATTACATATTGATGATTTATAAACGGCAAATACTAGAGGCCATGGAATGGAAGGATTTACTATAGAGGGCTTTTCAAAACATATTGCTTTTTAATTAAGAATATGAAGACTTCTCGATTATTGAATCAGCTCCAGATCTTGAGCCTTTCCAGAATTTTAAATCGTCTATCTATCTCATAATTCTCGATAATACAAATTTAGCTCTTTTTTTTGCTTACTTTTAGACCCTTGAATATCAAATAAGGGTGTTTCTTAAAACGCAGAGCAATTATAGAATTCCGATCTCCGATCCATTTATCTAAAGGGTTTTGGATCATTCATCTTATCATTTTGGAAGTCTTAAAACTTTTAATGGTCCTTGACCATTCATCAAACTGATCATCCAAGGACACCACCGTTGCATATTATCTGTTTCTACGTTAAATGTTTCCCAACCTCGAAATCGATTTAGCGTCCTAACTCCACTATTTGTTTTACTTTCGGATTTCATAAATTCCTCTTTAAATACTTTCTTTACCTCAACAGTACACATGTTACTTTTTTCTATAAGTTTATGAGGTCGTAGGTAAGGCTTCTGAATGTTTGAAATGATACGTGAACATGAATAACTGATAAAACTTAAATTTTGGTCGTAATTAATTTCGTGAAGAAATCTATTACATTTCGAAGGCAATAGCAGACGATTTGTCTTCATTGAGTGCAGATTAAAGGCAAGATTATCTCTGTTCGGAATGGTGTTGAGCGGGCCGAGCTGCCATTGTTGTGATTCCAAAAGAAGGCCCACTCGGTAGTTATCATGTGCTAATAATCATTGCTGTTAGTTACTATTTGATAGCTCGAGTCCATATTTTAAATTTTATAGATTATCTTCAACCTGACACAGTTTGATTTAATTTAGTTTCAGAGTTTTGAGGTCAAACTTTGCTGTCAATTTTCTGCTGGCATTTGATTATACAGAGGCTGTTCGCACATTTTTTAGACGATGTATATTATATTCACAAAACTAAATTACATAAAATTCTTGTGTTTTAAATGTTCTATTTGACATCCCTTATTCTGAAATCTTTCGACATCGCAATTTCCAGGATAATAATGCCTTTTGAAGTGTCAGAAGAGGTATTCTATCCCATTCCTCCCGAACAGCTTTCTAGAGCCATGTTAGGGTTTTGGGACGACGTTTGGATAATAAAGTTTTTAAAAGTCGGAAAGCGCAAAAATCTATAGGTGACACATCGGGAGATTTAGTAGGGATATCAGTGAAGGGTATGGCCTTGATACCAGTTTTTTGTTCCATTTCTTTTAGGAAATTTACAGTGGATTTTGATGCGTGACTGCTAGCTTTGTCCTGATGGAGTCTCACGGATGGATGGCACTGTGGGTAAAGCGATGGTATTTTATTCAGAAAAATTGGCGATAAAATATGTTCCTGATAGTATTTGGAGTTAATCTTGACATTTTTTTGCACTCTCTTTATTTTTAACTTGCCATTATAAGAAAAACCAGCGACAATCATGAATCCCTTAGAAAATCATTCTTTCGATACTTTGAACCATGTACTTAATTTTTTTTCTCCCCTTTTATGATAATAAATGGCTCTTTTTTGTTACAGTCATTTAAATACGCCCATGCTTCGTCTATTGCGACAATTGTTTTCCATTTTTCTTTGGATAAGCGTTTCTCATATAAAATTCTGCGGCGTGTCCTGCGTCGAGCGATATGCTTTGGAAGAAGACGATGCACGTTGCGTTTTTTCGCTTTCTTAAGATTTAAATCAACGTTTATCATTTTGTTCACAGAGGATACGGAGCATTTTAATGATTTGCAACTGTCCTTTGACTAGGGGGATTTTCATTTAACATTAAACAACGTACCTTTGCAATAGTCGAAGATGTCCGTTTTTTTCCTCGGATACTTGTTTGGAATTTTTGCCCCACTTGAGGCTCCAATTTGACGTTTGTTTCCTTTCTTGTTGATGATATTACCTATCGACGCTTTAGATATCACAAAACCGTGACTCTCACATCGTTTTTGGATAACGAAGTATGCATATTTCTCTTCGGAAAGAGCGTAAATGTAGTCTTCGAACCACTGCTTTGTTAAATTCACCTTTTGGAATAAAAACAAAACTTTCAAGCCACAAACGATAATTTTGACTTTAAGAAACTTAGTACAATTGCAATTAGTTCTTTTGCAGCAAACGATTTTTTATTAGCGCTTACCAAAATCGTCTAAAAAATCTGCGAACAACCTCTGTAATAATGAATATTTCAGATTCACTTATTTCCGATGAAAATGCAGAATTTCTTAAAAATGTTTAATTAGATATAAATTTATATATCTCCCATCGATTTATTTTATAAAATAACATGCTTAATAACTTCATAAAATTATAGAGATAAAAATGTCTCTTTCGAATGAAAATTTATCAGAATTTCTAATTCCATATTATAAGGATTTGGCGCTCTTTTAAAAATTAATCGATATTTTAGTTGTTATTTTGCTGTGAATAATGATGGAATTTTAAATCAAAAGACTTAGGCTTTCACTTGTTGACAGTTCTCCTGATTTTAAATGATGATGACTAAGATTTATATCATAACAGAATAGAAATTTAAAGGAATTAAACGAAAATTGACGCCATCAGATTGACATAAAAACTTTGAATATAAAGGTTATAAGGTATTTTTTCTCTCCTTCTAGCATGCCTTCGTGGTGTAACGGTTAGCACACTCGGCGTGTACTCGAGAATTGCAGGTTCGAAACCCGGCGAGGGCAACTCCTCTTTTTTTTCATGTCTCCTGCTTCCCGCCCAAAAAAAACCTAATGACTCTACAAGATAACATCATACATTACTTTGTTGCTACCCTGATAAGAAAGAAATCTTTTCTTACGGTTTGAGGCTTTGAAATTCGGAGGTTTTTTTAAACCAAAAGATTCAATATTATATTGTTGGTAGCATCAGATTCCAAAAGCAACAAAAATTTAAATGAATTGATTGCAAATTTACGTCCTTACATTGATAGGTAGAACTTTAATAAAAAGATAACGTTACTTCGTTGAGTAAAATAGTTCTGTTATACTCAGAAGCTCCTCTATACTACGTTATCACATTTCCGCTTTCCATTTACTAAAACGTACGAGATAATATAATTAAAAAGTTCCGTTAAATGGGAACCTAAATATTTTAATTTAGGTAGCTGCACTTAAAAGTACAATACAGCATATGACTTCTTTGTACTGCCTATTAAAGTATACACATCTTTTGCTGCAGTTCATTTAGACTAATTTCCTAGAATTTCATTAGAGACAGATTTCTCGTCCAATTAATTCAGTTACCACTTCGCGGCAAGGCAAAAATACATAAAACCTCAAAATATCTTTAATAATTTAAAATGCAATTTAGAATACATTTAATATAACAATTTAAAATACAATTAAAATTAGAGTTCCTACGCAAAAACAAGCAATTCGGCCAATGGGCATTAAGGACGAATTTTCCATGCACAAAAACTGAAGGTTTACTTTTGGTCTCATTTGGCAAAAAACGCTGAAGTTGGTCCAGAAACTGACTTCATTCACTGTTCTACTAAGAGTTCCAAATTATAAATATATGGCGGCTTTTTTAGGCTTAATTGCACTTGAACAGCTATTAAGTTGTTGATAATTCTACAACTATTACATGCAGATTAACTAAAGACATAAAAATCTTAATCGGAACGTAAGAACAACATAATTCAATGTCTTTTAAAGCAAAAAATACACAATTTACCAACATATAAGAATAAAATAACTGAGCTGAGTAACAGAGTGCATATATATATATATATATATATATTTATATACTTTTTATACGACCGATTACAACAAAAACGGGAGGTGCACAACTACATGTTATATCAGTCGCATATACAAAATTTCGACATTCTGAGGCTACTCGTTTTTGAGTTATGCGAGATACATACATACATACGTACATACATACAGACGCCAGGAAAAAAATCTCTTCTGAATCCATTTTAAATCAGATTTATAATTCGTTAGGAAGAAAAGGGTCCTTTATTCTGTTCTTACGTACGAATGTTACTCAAAAACATTGTTAAATTACATTCAATAGCGGTGCAAATGGATATTTTCGTTGAAATATGGTACCCGGAATTTTTCGTGATTACTGTACTTCCTTCGTGCATGAAAGAAAACAAAATAGCTACCATAATATTCTTGGAGGTATTAGACTAAAAGCAAAATGTGGAGGCTTTTATATATGAATTGTAGTACTACCCTAACGTAATTTTAGGCAACAGTTAATAATGTATAGATAGAAGACATACGTGAGAATGATTACAATCAGTTCTTCCACATTTCCTTTTGACAATTTTGGTTTTCATAGCTGCATTTGTTAGCAACCACAATTTTATTTTTAGTATTATATGACAAGTCTACGTTGCTAATAATGTGTAAAATGTATTGGGACATATCCAAAATTTAAAAGGGCAACACACAGTACAAAAATCATGCATAAAAGGATCATCGCATTCATTTCTTGTTGACAGATGGGATTAAATATCCACTGCTGTAAGCAATTTTATTTCTATTCTCTTACG
This sequence comes from Stegodyphus mimosarum, assembly GCA_000611955.2. Classification (NCBI taxonomy): domain Eukaryota; kingdom Metazoa; phylum Arthropoda; class Arachnida; order Araneae; family Eresidae; genus Stegodyphus; species Stegodyphus mimosarum. The sequence continues at coordinate 227,595 of KK115251.1, read as the reverse complement.
GCACAGAATATTGTAATAACTAAACGGTAATTGTGCATTATGTAATGCATTTAATTAAAAGCGCGTATGAAATATACCCTATATCCCGGCGCTTAACGTGCACTTTTAATGCAAAATATAAGATCGAAATTTACGGGTCCGCGTTGTACTTTGGATATGAAATGATAGATTTAAAAATAAAGAAAAGATGAGCATTCCAAAATTATATTTCTAAATGTACACTGCAAAAAAAAAAAAAAAAAAGGGACAGTTCTATATCTCCCGTTCTACTAGGCCGATTGACGAAATTCAAATTGCGTTTTTCATGTCTCGACATATATTATATATTATTATATTATATTATAGGATATATATTAGATATATGTTACATTTACATGTAGCATTATTCTAACATAGGTTAGGTTATTCAATTACGGCAAAGCACACGAGGGCTATCTGCCTAAGGGATGCCTTCGTGGAGGACTTCCTAAGGGATGCCTTCGTGGAGGACTTTCTAAGGGAAACTGGCTCGTATACACGTTACGCATGGGGAAAACCACGAAAACGCCCATGCAGCCAGCCCGTTCGCGGGATTCGAACCTCGGACCGAACTACCAGTGTTCAGCGTCTTTACCGCTCAGCCGCTGGTGGGCTCATTCTAACATAGGTATTTTGACACAAAATGTGTCTTTTTCTGAAATAACATACCAATTGTTTTCCATATTTCAAGTCTACGACTCAAATTATGCCTAAATATTAAATTGTGTAAAATTTGGTGAGAAATTTACGGAGAAATTCAAAAATTTAATTTGGCGAATTTTTTTCAGTTTGAGCCAAGAATCTTGGCGAACTTCTTAACACGTAGCAACCTATTTTCCTATCCCTTCCATTGTAATGGAGCGGAAAAAAAGTCACATCGTTCCTACCTTTTTACATTATGCATGAGCGGAAAAAAGTTACATCGCTCTTCTTTCAAATAACTTCAGCAAAGTGCGTAAACCACATTAGATGTTATTATCACTTTCAACAAATGTGCCAAATTTCAAAACGGGCCGAAAATTCGTGTATATCTTTTTGAATATTGAAAATATTGAATATTGAATATATGAAATTTTTGAATAAAAAGCTCTAATTTTTTGTAGGTATACTTAGCAATATATCTACTTCAAGTTGGTTGTAAAACTTTTATATGTTATGACTAAAAATTGTTTTAAAAATTATTTAAAAACACAAATTTTAAAAATAAATCATAAAAAATGGGGGAATTTTGTTTGGAGTGAACCTAAATTTCGAACTGGGAAAGAAGGAATGAAGTACATGTAATAAAATAAAGAGATATTAATAAATACATACCAAATTGAATTAACACTGAGGAATTAAAATTTTGAGAACTAAATTTTTAAAAACTATTCGTGCGATTTTTACAAAACTTGGCAGTTTGGCATCATTTGAGTCGTAGAATCGAAATATGGAAAAAATTTGTTGTGTCATTTCAGAAAAAGTCGGATTTCGTGTCAAAATACCTATATTAGAAAAACGCTATATATAAATCTAATACATATCCCAAGTCCCGCTTTCGAGGCATGGAAAACGCAGTTTGAATTTCGCCAATCGGCTAAGTAAAACGGCAGATATAGAACTGTCCCCCCCTTTTTTTTCGGAGTGTACCTAAATGCTGTTTGTTTAAAAGAAATAACGTTCCTTATGAACTTAAAAAATTCTTTTATCTAACAACATGAAAAGTTCGTCATATTAGTCTTCCGTTATATCATCATGGAATTCTGTTTCGTTTTCACCGTTATTGTTATTCTAATCCATAAATAAACGACCATCTTCCGTTCCATTTAGACTTTTAGGCTGTTCCATTTAGATTGTTAGAGTGTTTAGACTGTTCCATTTAGACTTTTTAATTACAGCGGGTTTAATTCAATTCCATTTCATGCTTTTATTACCCTCTCATACATTATTTCTACTTTGGCATGACACATTTGGCCTTCTTTTCCTTCCTTGTCTTCCATATTCACTTCAAATTCACGGCTTCAAGTCACTACAGAGAGAGAGAAGCATCTAATTGTTAATAGCGTGAATTAATTCGGTTCGGAAGTTCATTATCATCTCAAATAATGCCACCCATTTCTCGAACCACTAGAATAACATTCTTGTGCACACCTGCATTGAATGCAACGCATCCTCTTGGCAGAACTGCTAATCCTTCAAGCATTTCCCCAACACATATATTATTTCCCTTACCGCTTATTAATTCAGTATACTATTGCTGGAAAGCCTGGCAAAAATCTTCGAATGTACGATTTCAAAAGATAAGAACATCGCACATGTATTTTTCAGGTTTCTTCGTAAAGAAAAAGGTGCGCATTGTACGGTGAATATACACAAAATCTAAAAAATGTAGCTGGAAATTAAAGGTGCACGTTATACGCTGGGAATATGCTGTATTTAAATGAATTTTAATGCCGTATATTTCAGCGTATAACGAAACACCAGATGAGTTTGCGGAATTAGGAGTCAAATGTTTTCTCCTTCTGTAGTCAGTTAAATCCGTGATTTTGAAGTGAAAATTGAAGGCATTGCTTTAGTTAAAATACAGTTGACGTAGTTCTCCGTTTAATAGTAAACATGACTCCCGCGGAAAGAAACAAACACAATGCTGGTTTCAAACGCAAAGCCATTCAGTTTGCGAAAGAAACTGGAAATCTTCTGCAGGAAAGATATTTGGTGTTGGTGAAAAATGGAACGGATGATGATTATTTATTTATGGATAGAGTAACATTTGTCAGGACTGAGTGTTCGGTGCATATTCTTGGCGAACATATTCGTGAGGTAGTTAAAGTCCTGATCTTGAACAGGGAGCTGAATGCAGCTATGTTCTGTGGTAGAAAACTGTGGTTAAGTGGTGGAAGAACTGCACTTGAGAAGGATTTAAAATCCTCTTTTATTAAAGCACAATTATATACAGCCACTTCCCAACTCGGGAGGGATACAGAAAATAATGACCGCACTTGGGTCTAAATTGAACAATCAGATAATTTAAACTAAAGTTAAGTAAAAATTTAAGTAGTCGTTGCTCACAGAGCTATAAACGCGAGGTTTGCCTCTATGCTAAAGGCCTCTATGCTCAAGACTTAACTAATACTAACGCACTTAGAATTACTTCAATAAGTAATAGCGTAACAGCGCTAAGGCTTAGAATTTAAATACTAGCTGGTCAGGCGAACGTCGAACAGAGTAACAGTGATCTGAGACTAAAAGCTCTCTCACACTGAGAGGTTCCTACCTATCGCTTAAATAGAAACTTGGCTCCACTTCAAATTAGCATAAAGCTGAAACGCGCGCTTATTCTAACGGGAAGTTGAAATGAGAACACATAGGAAAGGGGAAATTAAAACAAAACTTTGTTAGTTTAAACTAAAACCTTACACAGTTACTCTGAAAATGAAACAGAATCCGATGATGTGCCTGAAGACATAACGGAAAATGAGCATGACAAGATTTTGGTGTTATCCAATCATGAAAATTTATGTAATTTCTTTTAAATAAAAAACATTTAGGTACACTGCTAAAAAAATGGGACAGTTCTATATCTCCCGTTCTACTGGACCTATTGTCGAAATTTAACTTGAGTTTTGCACATCTCTAAAGTGGGACTTAGGATATATATTAGATTTATATATAGGTATACCTTGGTATTTTGACATAAAATCCGACTTTTTCTGAAATAACATCCCAGTGTGTTTTCCATATTTCGATTCTACGGCTCAAATTATGCCTAGAAATTAAATTTTATAAGTTTTGTTGAGAAATTTAAACATTTATCTTGGCACATTTTTTTTTCAGAATAATTCACTTGGCGAACCTATTAATTAATAGCAACCTATTTTCCTATTCTTTTTTTAACTGTATACAAGCGGAAAAAAAAGCTCATCATTCATAGTTTCAAATAATTTTAAGAAAGTGCGTAGACCACATTTTACGTTATTATCGCTTATGAAAAATATGCCAAATTTCAAAACGCGCCAATATGTAAATTCACTTATATCTTAGGAAATTTTGAATAATAAAAAAAATTTTTGTATGTATGCTTAGAAATACATCTACTCTGTGAAGATAGAAAGCATTTCAAACGTTTTTTAGAAAAATTTCTAAAACATTTTTAAAATGCAAATTTAAAAAATAAATCATAAAAAATGGAATTTTATTTGGAATGAAACTAATTTCAAAAAGTTTAATTAAAAAGTGATATTAATAAATATATACCAAATTCAATTAAAATGAAGGAGCTAAAAATTTGAGAGCTAATTTTTTAAAAACTACCCATGGGAATTTTAGAAAACTTGGCAGTTCGGCATAATTTGAGGAATAGAATCGAAATATAAAAAAAAAAAAAAATTGGCATGTCATATCAGAAAAAGTCCGATTTTGTGTCAAAATACCTATAGTAAATCAATGCTATATATAAATCTAATATATATCCTAAGTCGCGCTTTCGAGGCATGAAAAAACACAAGTTCAATTTCGTCAATCGACCCAGTAGAACGGAAAATTTGAACCTGTCCATTTTTTCTTTCGCAGAGTACATGCAAAAATCAAATACAGTAGAATTCCAGAAATCCGCAATGCTTGGGACCAGAGGTTGTGTGGATTTTAGGATTTTGCGGATTTCAGGACAGAAAAGCCAAATCATAATATTCAGACTAAAAGTGCAAAACAAATAAGGCATATTAGATACATTTACTTAAATTATTATGTACAATAATATACATTATTACATTATTTTATTATATGCATTAAATTATTATATGTATATATTTATT
>KK115251.1:209195-222750 GCA_000611955.2 Stegodyphus mimosarum | reverse complement strand
TATATTATTCATTTATATTAGTGATTACAGGAATATTTTAAAGCATTAAGGACATATACAATAGAGACGTATAAAAATAAGCGATACTAGCAAAGCATAAAATATTTCATTTTTTTTACTTGTTTCAAACATTTTTCTGATAGAGGTTTGTTTAAAAATTTAAGGTGCTTCAGAGCAAGTTTTTTTTTTTAATTCTACAGGGTCATAATCTCTTGCTCTGTGACACAGCTTTGTTGTTCTAAATGTTTTAGGTATTTTTCACCATGTTCCAAACCTTCATTAAAAGATATTTTCTCACTCCTATCAAATTCATTATCTGTGTCGGTGTCCGAATCATTTTGTTGCTGTGGCGACTTCAAAACAGAGCCAATGATTTCATCATCGGTTATCTGATATGCCAGTGTTGGCTCATCTGAACACATCATCCATACTAAAAACTTTTTCTGGGCTAAGATCTTTTTTCTGCCACTAACACAGAATCATTATTATTCGGTAATCATGACGTCATTATTGGATAAATATTTTTTTCTTCGGTATTTCATTCTCCATTCTGCTGTTTCTGGAACCTATAAATTCAATGTTTATATTTTGAGAGGCACTGCAGATTTCAGGAGTTGGCGGATTTCAGGTCGGCGGATGTTTGGTATTTGACTGTATTTGTATGATGATTTTTTCCTTATTTTTAATTTTCTCATTTTCATACACGACTTACAACTCGCACCCCTAAATTTGATCTTATTTTTTGTATAAGTGAGCTTTATACGCCAGAATATGCGATATTATGCCCGGATCTTGAAACGAATTCCAATATTTACCTTAGTAAGGATGAACGTTATTAATTTTTACTTCCTTGTACGAAGTAAAAAGGAAGTATTGTAATCTCGAAAAATTTCGGGTCTCATATTTCAACGAAAATATCCATTTTGGCCGCTATTGAATACAATTTGAGGATGGTTTTGCGTAATATCTAAACGTAAGGACAGAATAAAGCACTCTTTTTTACCAATAAAATTATAAAATTGACATAAAATGGATTCTGAAGAGATTTTTTAGTGGAGCCTGTGCGTTACCTACGTATGTATCTCACGTAACTCAAAAAGCACTAGCCTCGGAACTTTGAAATTTTGTGTATAGGACTGCTGTAACATGCAGATGTGCACCTCGCATTTTGGTTGCAATCGGCGGCACGAAAAGTATATACCTCCTATTTTGATTGCAATCAGCCGCACCAAAAGTATATAAATATCTGTCTATATATATACTTTATAGAAAGTAGTAAAATATATATATATATATATATATATATCCACTCCGTTACTCGGCTCAGTGAGCTCAGTTTCTTATACGTTGGTAAATTGCGCAGTTGTTGCTTTAAAAATGATTCAATTACGTTGTTCTTATCTTTCGGTTGCGATTTTATGCCTTTAGTTAACCTGCGTGCAATAATTGTAGAATTATCAACAATTTAAAACTTTTTTTCTGTGCGGCTAAGCCTAATTTTTGGTTAGGATAACGGACATATTTGTTTGCATTTGATACTTAGCAGAATAGTGGATTTGTTGCCAGTCTAGAGAAACTAAGCTTCGCAAAAACAAAGTAACCTCTTCTTTTATTACTGGAAATTAAATTATGCTTGATTCATTCTGGAATTATCATTTAAGTTATTAACTGGTTTTTGCGTAAAAATAGTAATTTTAATTGTTTTAAAAATTGTTTTAACTGTACTTGGTGTTTTATGTTTTTTAAATCTTTCAATTTTTAATTCACATTTTTTCGTGGCGTCTAGTACGTACGTATCTATCACGTATAACTCAAAAACAACTTGCCTCAGAATGCTGAAACGTTGTATACAGGACTGCAAAAACATGTAGATGTGCACCACGCATTTGGGTTGCAATCGGCCTCACCAAATGTAAATAAATATATGTATATATATATCCACTTTGTTACTGGGCTCAGTAAGCTCAGTTTCTTTAGTCTTATAAGTTTGTAAATTGTGCATTGTTTTCTTTAAAAATGATTGAATTATGTCGTTCGTATCTTTCGGTTAAGTTTTTGTGCCCTTAGTTAACCTGTGTGCAATAATTGTAGAATTATCAACAATTTAAAATTAATTTATTTTTAAGTACGACTGAGCCTAATTTTTGGTTAGGAAAGCGGATATATTTGTTTACATTTGATGCTTAGCAGAATAGTGGATTTGTTGCCAATCTAGAGAAACCGAGCTTCTCAAAGTAACGTCTTCTTTTATTATTGGGAATTAAATTATGCTTGATTCATTCTGGAATTATCATTTAAGTTATTAACTGGTTTTTGCGTAAAAATAGTAATTTTAATTGTGAATATTGTTTTCTTAATTATTTTAACTGTACTTGGTGTTTTATGTTTTTTAAATCTTTCAATTTTTAATGAAAATAATTTGAATTTTTATGTATTTTTGTCTTACCACGATATTATAATTAAATTAATTATTAGCGCATGCTCATTAGGTATGCTGCGCTGAATCGTCTGTGGAAAAACTCTCTTTTTTATTTGTTTAATTTCCTTGATACATCGTTTTAGATTTATTATAGTATTTGAATAGAACTTGTGGTAATTCTTCAGATGGTATAATGTTTGCGCACTCTGAGTTATAAAATGAACGAGATTAACGCTGTTCAGTGAACCCAGCGCCGATAGTGAACTTCAAAGAGTGCATTTATTCTACTGTGGTTTATGCGGTATCGACGAAGTGGACTTAATTCAAAATTCGTTAACTGTTAATTGAATATGTTTAAATGAAATGCAGAAAATTGCGTATAATTTAATATTTCGTACACGGAAGTCATGTAGTGTACACATCAGATTTTTTAGCTATTGATCTGCTTATTGAAAAATAGTTGTTGATATGTATGTAATATCTATACGTTCTTTGCTCACAAATGCGCTTCATATACAGTTTACTATTGCACACAGTATTCGGCGGTCTGGTAGTGCAGCGACACCACAGGTCCGGGGTTCTATCCCTAGGCTCTTGCCATCGACAGGCGCAATCTTACACTCCTTGCCACGACGCATTTCGTGGACTTGTGCTGATGTTAGTACCAGACAAGAGAGGTAAGTCAGCTGAACATAGTATCGAGGAGAGAGAGATAATCAAAATTTACGAAAGCCAGTCATATGGCGGGAGGATCAGCAATTTAATAATCGCCGGTATATCACTCATGAAAGCTAATAACGCACCAATTTACATCCCACAGCGGCCTCAAATATTTAGCGCAGTGCTCAATAAAAGCATGGCTCCTCTTCCGTCAAATACGGATTCGGAGCGTATCTCTGAGAAGCGCTGTTATGGCATCCGTATGATCGAATTGGAGCAAACTTTATGGTCTATTTCAGGTGCGGAATGAGGAAGTTGCCTGCAGGAAATCGATCATTCGGAGCATATGCACAATGAGGCGGTTATGGATTAGAAATTTACTCCCATTTTCCGTATAATATGGTAGCGGAATTACAACTGTAACAACTGAGTAATAACTGCTAATTATTTCAAAAAGTTTTATTAAATAGTATGTCTTTTGATAAAGGCGTAGCAAGAATTTTAACTCAATGTCTAGGAAATATGACATTTTTTATGTTAAACATTTTTCTTATATAAGCAATCAAATACGTTTATATATATTTTATTAGCCCAAAGGGCGTTAGCTCAGAGGGATTATTAATTTCGTTTTGGCATTTCGTGGCGTTTCACTATAAACGATGATTCACTTTTCAAATTACTGCCACCAAATATTATCTCCCTGTGTTATATTTAAAGAAATTAAATAATGAAAAATCTGCATAAATGTACGTATGTTTCTCGCATTGTGATAAAACAACGGTAAGTTGGGCCATCAAATTTTGAATACCGTACATCTGCACCCCAATATGGGCATCTGGAAGCCAAAATTTGGAATTTGTTTTATTACCTACTTCATTTTTTTGTAAAGCATTTATGAGTTTTTTATTGACAAATTCAACGATATCTAAGCGGCCACTGGCAACACTATGGAAAAAAAACATTTTTATCTCCAGCGCTCGAGAGTGTGTATCGGAAATTCTAAAGATACGCTCATTTTAAATCATTTTGAGATAGTGCAGTATTTTTATTAATTACATTGCTGTTTATTAATTACATTGCTGTATTTTTATTAATTACATTGCTGCTGTACACTGCTGTGAGTGCGAAGAACATGATTTTAAATAAATAAAGTTAATACACAAAATGCTAAAAAAAGGGCCACTTCGGGCGTAATATAAAATCTGCAAACTTTCAGATTTGTTTTTTTATTTAACCCTTTTAGTACGGAACGACAATATATCGTCGTTCGGTGCACTTGCCAAAAATACCAACGACGATATATCGTTGCGCCTTTGTTGGGGCCTTCTTGTACTCATCACAAGAGGTCTGCGTTTCAAAATAACTTTATAAAATGTTAAAATGGTTCATATTCGATGCAACACAAGTGAAAAAATGGTTATTAGATTTAACTTTTTGTTATATTTTATGCTGATTAGTGGCGCGGGTCTGTATATGTTAGACCGGGACCCCGGATAGTTTCTCTGGACCGTAATCGCAATCTTTATGATGTTTATGATAGTTATCGGAGTATTCAAGTGGCATGCGTGCATCGACTGCGTCCCGTTTCTATCTTATCACTCTAACAATTTACATTCTTCACTTTTTTTTACATTTTTTTTCGTTTTTTTTTAATTTGAAAAACTTAGACAAAAGTTTCATTAAAATCAATGAAAAAGACATAAAATACTTAAAAAAAGAACATAAAAACATAGAAATAATTTTTAAAAATGAAGTATTTTTAGCTTTTTTTCAAACACCAAAAATTCAAATTAGACAAAAAAAATATTAAAATTTAAGAAAAAAACTGATTTTTTCAGTTATTGCAAACCTTTTAAAAATGAAAGATTTGTAGAGTAGGAAACACCCTGAAGAAATTGAAAGGATGGGAAAATGTTTACCCGTTCTTCTAATTCTTTTAATTTATAAACATAATGTCCATTTTTGGTTCCTTTATAATGAAATATATAGTCTCTACCATTAATTTGATTTATGGCTTTATCAGAAAGTTCTCTATGTTTTTTGGCAAGATAATATTCTTTTAATTCATTATCTATATTTAATTTAATAATCATATTTTGAATGAATTTTTCTCAATGACATCGGGATCATAACGTCCAGGATATAAATCTTTCAATTTTAAGGTTCTTGGATGAGATCTAAGTCTATTGAATTCCTCCATCTCTATTTATATATTGGGTTGGCAACTAAGTAATTGCGGATTTTTTTTAGAAAATCAAAGACAATTGTTTCATGGAACTAAATAACTTTATTCTGTAATGTACTACCCATTTTGATCAATGACCTTTTGCCATCTTTCAGGCAGCATCATAATCCCACGTTCATAAAACTTCTGGTTTTTATTAGGAAAAAACTGAATCAGGTACGATTTGACATCATCATCATTATTGAAATTTTTACCATTCAAGGATTTTTGTAAAGATCGAAACAAAACGTAATCAGATGGTGCAAGGTCAGGACTATATGGTGGATGTGGCAAAACATCCCAACCGAGCTCCAATAATTTTTGCCGAGTGACCAAAGATGTGTGTGGCCTTGCATCGTCATGATGGAATACAACACCTTTTCGATTTGTCAATTCGGGCCGCTTTTCTTCAACTTCATTGTTTAATTTCGTTAGTTGTTCAATGTAGACATCAGAATTGATCGTTCGGTTGGGTGGTAAGAGTAATCCCACCAAACTGATAACAAAACCTTCTTTTGATGAATATCAGCTTTTGATGTTGTTTGAGTCGGTTCACCTGGCCTGCTCCACGATCTTTTCCGCTTGATATTGTCGTGAACAACCCATTTCTCATCGCCAGTTATCAGTCGTTTTAAAAATGGATCATTTTCATTACGTTTCTTTAGCAAATCGCAGCTATTGATGCGTTGCGTTATATGCGTTTCATTCAGTTCGTGAGGAACCCATGTATCGAGTTTTTGAACATAGCCAAGTTGTTTTAAGTGATTTTCAATGTATGTATGTGACACATGAAGCTCCTCTGCAATCTCACGTGTTGTACTGTGACGATCCGAATCGATTATTGCTTTGATTAGGTCGTCATCAACTTCAACTGGACGACCAGAACGTTTTTCTTCTTTGAGTGAAAAATCACCGGCAAACCAATTTTGACACTGCCTTTCTTTTAAGGCTTCGTCACCATAAAGAGCACATAACTTTTTATGACCTTGCGATGCGTTTTTCCCTTTGCGGAAAGTAAAATAGCAAAATATGACGAAAATGTTCCTTTTGATTTTCTATTTTTCAACGAACTCCAAACGAAAACTACGCAACCGATCAAAAAACGTTTTTTACTGATTCACAGCTGAATTGCCAGCTATCAAATAACAAAATGTGTTTTACATTTGTACTACGTCTGCAAACCTAAAAATTCAACTGAAGCCATCTATGAGTGAAATCCGCAATTACTTAGTTGCCAACCCAATAGAATAATTTTTTAAATGTCCCTGGCTCTATCTTATTGAATTCAATATTACAATCAACCTTCAATTTTTCCAAAACCATTTCTAAATCAAGGGAAATAAAATCAATTAATTTTTTTAATTTTTCAATTTCAATATCATATTTATCAAGTACATAACAATGCAGAATGTTAAAAAATGTGGAAAACCGTTATGTTTTGGCGAATGTCATATCTTTTCATTCAAAAAGGTTTAAAATAGCAACCAATGTCCTAAAACTAACGTGTCCCATAGTATGGGACATAGGCTGTTGCTACACAGGGCGATAATATTTGTTGGCCACAATTTGAAAAGTGATACACCGTATTTGAAGCAAAATGTCGTTTCGAGAACAATATCTTATTCGGAACTAACGTTCCTTTTTGGGCTAATAGTATTCTCAGAGGGATATGAATCACGGATTACCAGCTGCAAGACAGATATACTTTCAGCTTACATGACTATAATGCATACCAGTGAATGTGGTAATCATTTTCATATTCCTTCTTTTAACCCTTTGCAAGAGTTGTCGCCTATACATACTGGATGCGAACTCAGTTCTGAAGACGTACGCCGCATATGTGTGGTAAAATTAGTTCTCGTTGACTACTAAAGGAACATATATGTCCCACTTAAAAGATTAAAAGTTACTGCTTAGTTAAAAGGTACTTAAAATCTCCTGAATATTGGGGATCATCTTCCAATAGTTGGAAAATCGAGACGCCGCTGTGCTCGTTGTACACAAATAAGCATAAAGAACGGAACAATTATGAGTTTCCCAAAGCGTAACGTTGAGTTATGCAAAGAATGCTTTACCCTGTACCATACGATACAAAATCTATTTCATATAATAAGTTTACCAGAATAATAGAGGTGTGTTTATAGTAAGTCGATCGCTACGTGTGGGACATAAGTATCCCATCATTAAGGCTTGAAAAACCTTTCGTCAAAAAAATCATAAATGCTAAATTTACCTTATTTATGACATATTTTTTTCACTTGAATAGAGAAAGGTGTAATTCCTTTTTTTTTAATTCGTAGTCAAAAGGTTAAAAAACGGGCGCCACGTATACTGGTTATGTGTAAAACGATTTTGTACCAATACTGCGCTCGGGATCCTAGCCCAATGCAACTTATGTAATACATTTTTTTTGAAGTTTTTGATATTCGGAAAATAAACTGTTTAAGTAATATTTTACCTTTCCTTCTTGTTCTATCTCTTTTTTTCTTTCCTTTTGAATAAGAAATAAAAGCACATATTTCTAAAATGTAAACAAAAGCTGGTCCACCCTCGTTTGTTGTGTAGCACATTCTTCTGCAGCAGGTGTTATTTTTTGTTACAGTATATTATTTTTTTTACTTAACCTTTCGTTTTATTTTTTCTTGGATTTGTCTAAGCTACGTTAGGTTAGCTTTATTTGAATATGCTATAGCGCATTACCTGGCTAAGCGATGCCTTCGCAGGTGTCGTTCTAAGGAAACTGGCTCGTATTCATGATTTTTCGAGGCTATACCTTTTCGCTTGTAGAAGATATTGAAAATGATATATTTGAATGAAAATAAGGATTAAAGACTCAATGTTTTTTGTTGCTTTAAAATATTTTATTTTTACTGCAAATCAAAAGGTAAGAAAAGTGCAATAATTAGTGAATATTCGTGGACTTAATCTCTGATTTAATTGATCGTCAATAAATTAGGCATGTACTATTTATGAAACCTATTTGCCCATTACAAGGAATTCCTTTCTTAGAACTGCAGGAATTATTTTTTGAATATAGATTTCACATGTTATACAGTGTAATATCGATTATACATTGCTATACCTATTACAAAAGTATTCTTGTTCTCGAAATTTTCCAAGTTTAGCTTTGGGAATACGGAAATATTTCAGCTTATTTAACAAACACAGTTTCAAAGAAGGAAAATAATTATTTCGCCTTCCAAAATAAGGATTTTTTGTAGTTTTCTTTAAATTAGGGTTAATGACAAAATTCTATCATTGTTTGAAATGAAATAGTTCAGGGCAGTTTCTATTTCTGTAACTGTATAAATACAAATCATTTCCTGCCTGGATAGGGTTAAAGCGTGAGTGGAAAAACTTATCAATAACTAGATTTAGTATCTGGGTATTGTAAGTCCACGAGTATTTTAGTTCCGGCGCCATTGCAGATAATCATTTAGCCATCGAAATCCGAGTATTTTAGTTCCGGTGCCATTGTAGGTAATCATTTAGTCTTCGAAATCCGAGTATTTTAGTTCCGGTGCCATTGTAGGTAATCATTTAGTCTTCGAAATCCGAGTATTTTAGTTCCGGTGCCATTGTAGATAATCATTTAGGCTTCGAAATCCGAGTATTTTAGTTCCGGTGCCATTGTAGGTAATCATTTAGGCTTCGAAATCCGTGGTTCGCGTCCCATCCAGAACAGAGATGATTTTTAAAATTTCTCATAATATTTAAAAGCTAATTACCTTTACAACGCAAATTTTGGGAAAAAAGTCAGCCTTACCTTGGAAACAGGGGGAGTTTTACACAGAATCGAAGGAAATGTAAGGCTGTTTTACTTTAAACCTAAATTTACATATAAGAGTATCTGATATTTAGAAAAAAACTGTGCATACATTTAATTGTCAAATGCTCTGTTGAACTATTCTGAACTAACGCTTTGTATATACATAAAGGAAATTGTAGTTCGGATGATAAGAAGGCCAGTTTATTCGATTAAGAACCTTAAATTTGTATACCCGATAATCTACATGTTTCAGTCGTGTTCCTGTTTCATTGTATGATGAATTCTATTAACTTTGTAAGGTTTACATTATGTTAATTAACAGTTATTTTAAGTTTTGTATCTTTCCTATCTTATTCTAATTTCAGCTTACAATTTCCTGCCAGAATGCAATTTCAGAAACGCAGATAATGCAAATGAGAATGGGTACTATTTAAGTCGTGACTTAACCAACTTCAAGAGAGAGATTCTGATTTCCTGAATAGCGCGCGTTTGCCTTCTGGCTACATCTCTCTTAGCTATTACTACGCTCGGCCATATCTTAGGCCCTTGCTAGGCTTTGCCGATTTAATTAATACTTAGGGGCCAACTAGTTAGATTCTGATAGCTTCGGCTATATTCTTTAAGAGCTTTAGTTAAGATAGTTTTAGTTCAAATTATTAGTATTTAAATTCAAGCCCGAGTGGCGGCTTTATGTAAAGTTCCAAGTCGGAACTGATTGTAAATATACTGAATAATAAAGGGTTTTAAACCCTTCTCAAGTCTCACGTATTCTGTTCACACACTTAAGCGATTATTCGCTTACTAGTGTTCGTGGGGTTCTGAGCTAGAACTTTAGATTTAAAGACTTGAACCTCATAACTTTAAGTCTGCTTTGTTGAATAATGGACATTTAGTACATTTTGTATAACGGTATTCATTAAATATAATGGCAACCTTCTCATGCTAAAGCTAAATATAAAGCTTATTAACTTTCGGTAACATTTGTAAGGTTTTAGTTAAACTAACAAAGTTTTATTTTAATTTATTCTTTCTATCCCTTCTCATTTTCAACTTCCCGTTAGAAGAAGCGCGCGTTTTCAGCTTTATGCTAATTTGAAGTGGAGCCAACGACTATTTAAACGAAAAGTAGAAACCTCTCAGAGTGAGAGAGCTTTTAGTCTCAGATCACGGTCACTCTATTCGACGCTCGCCTGACTAGCTAGCATTTAAACTCTAAGCCATAGTGCTTTTACGTGATTGCTTATTGAAATAAATGTATTATTAAATCTTGCTACGCACCATTTAGTTAGAGGCCAACCTCGCGTTATAGCTCTGCGAGCAACAACTACTTAATTTCTATTTAGCTTTAGTTTAAATTTATCTGATTGTTCATTTTAGACCCAAGTGTGGTCTTTACTTTCTGTATCCCTCCAGAGTTGGGAAGTGGTTGTAAATAATAGTGATTTAATAAAAGAGGATTTTAAATCCCTTTCAAGTGCAGTTATTCTGCCACTGAATCACAGTATCTACCACAGAACATAGCTGCATTCAGCTCCCTATTCAAGATCAGGACTTTAAGCTGTTCACGAAGATATTTGTCAAGAATATGCACCGAACACTCAGTCCTGACACATTTATGATATGATATTGAATATTTTCTTTTAAAATTATCAAGAAATAATGGAACAGGCATTCGTTTTCCAGACATATTTTATTTTTCGGGGTTATTGTTTTTAGATACTTCTCCATGACAACTTAGGGACTTTGTTAGAAATAAACGTAACAGTAAGAATAATCGTTGATAAAAGTCAGTCAGGGGAAAAATCATTGTACATAGGTTTAATCATGTATAACGGAAGATAGGTGTCAAAAGATTATTGAACTGATATGAAAAATAACTATTGGTTATATTTGAAATATTTCATCAGATATACATAGCGAATCATTGGAAATTTACTGAACAGCAGAAGGGATATACAGGAATTACTCACGACGAATTCCTTTTCTTAACCTGTTTAAATAAACCTTTACGTATAGTGCTAAAAAATAGTGACTACAGGCTTTATTTCCTTAACCCTTTTAGTACCGAACGACGATATATCGTCGTTCGGTACACTTGCCAAAAATACCAACGACGATATATCGTTGCGCCTTTGTTGGGGCCTTATTGTACTCATCACAAGAGGTCTGTGTTTCAAAATAACTTTATAAACTGTTAAAATGGTTCATATTCGATGCAACACAAGTGAAAAAATGGTTATTAGATTTAACTTTTTGTTATATTTTATGCTGATTAGTGTCGCGGGTCTGTATATGTTAGAGCGATAAGATAGAAACGGGACCCCGGATAGTTTCTCTGGACCGTAATCGCAATCTTTACGATGTTTATGATAGTTATCGAAGTATTCAAGTGGCATGCGTGCATCGACTGCGTCCCGTTTCTATCTTATCGATCTAACATATACAGACCCGCGGCACTAATCAGCATAAAATATAACAAAAAGTTAAATCTAATAACCATTTCTTCACTTGTGTTGCATCGAATATGAACCATTTTAACATTTTATAAAGCTATTTTGAAACACAGACCTCTTGTGATGAGTACAATAAGGCCCCAACAAAGGTGCAACGATATATCGTCGTTGGTATTTTTGGCAAGTGCACCGAACGACGATATATCGTCGTTCGGTACTAAAAGGGTTAAATACTCTAGATATCTGATAATCCACATACTAATACAAACAACTCTAAATTACAAAGTTTCTCAAAAGAAGGTAAAGAATTACAGTTTAAGCACTGGAAGTAGGAGGATTTTACAAGTTCCAAAATGTTCAGTATGCTCTAATAAGGTAAGCGGGTAAAGTTTCATAGTTTTTATGCGTAAAATGCGTGAAAAAACATTATTTAATTCTTTCAAGAGGCCAGTCTCTAAGTTATTATCAAGTAGTGTTTTACCAAATATGGAATCATCAGTCCCTGAACAAGTAAATTTTATTTTGCAATTTCCAAGCAAATTTTATCCAAATCTGTTTTCAATCGTTTCGTATCAAGCACTGGAAAGTCATTTAACCCCGAATGCATTTTCGCAAATGTTGCTTCTTTGTCATTTAATATACATGCACTAGTTATGTAAACAGACGATTTTCTCGTAATCATGCAGAGTCCATAAGACATTTTCCTCCAGAAAGCACGAAAAGTTAATCTTGCCTTTGCTAGGCTTCAGATCTTCCCTCCAACTGCTACTTGAAATAATGTTGGGAAGCGACCACTCACAGGAGAATGCGACAAATTCCCATGACAGTTTCTATGAAGTATGTACGTTGTTATGAACATTATTAGTATAAAACATTCCTGAACTGCAAAAAAGCAATTTCTTTTTTATCATTCCTAGCAATTCATTTGAGTCAAAGAAGTTTTCTAGTGAATAAATGCAAAACAAACAAGATCTTCAGTATGTTATTTTGTTGCATAAATGAAGACTCAACATCATTTAGCTTTAATCATGAATCATTACGAATCGAGTGATCAGATTTTAAAGGACAATTTGCCGAGATATTAAACGCTTACCTCTTTTAGTAATTTGTTTTAGAATATAATCAGGTAACCTGGATGTCCAAGCAGAAGTCCATTTTATTCCCTCAGAACTGGAGAAACCTAACGCTTCACAAAACCGTTGAATTTCCCATAAACCCGTTGCACATCCAATATATGAAAATCATGATGGATTCGATCGAAAACGCACAGACGATTCTGGAGACTTTCCAATGCTCTATGTCTGGACGTAATTGTCAAGCTCTGTCTGAATAGCGTAATATTCCTTCACTTAACGCATCAAGTCATCATATTAAATAAATTCATTTACTACGAAAGTACGTTGAGATCTGGTCATCCATCACATTTAAATACACGGTATCGGCCCATTTACTTAAGAAATATGATTATTCTCGGATTTCAGCAATGTTCAAGTGATTTACATTGTCGATAATTCATAGCACTGAATATTTGAAAGCAATGGGATACCGTTCGCTGCTGATACTGAGAAATTATTTTTCAGATGGAACATAATGCCACAAGAACATTTTAAAGCACCTGACGATAACCTTCCGAGATGATTAAATTGACTGCACAGAGGTTACCAAGCTTTATGTCCCTAAGAGCACATTCTAGAATATCTGTTGGGCGACGGGCACCATTTACTTTTTCAAGGTGAATTTATATTTAGATAGCGTTAATAATAAAACATGCACATAAAAAGAATCTGATGTGTATACACCACATGCCTTCCATGTACAGAATATTAAATTATACGCATTTTGTATTTCATTTAAACTTATTGGATTGAATTAAATCTACTTCGTCGATAGCGCATAAACCATAATACAATAAATGCACTCTTTAAAATTCCCTATATTTGTTTACCACAGCGACAGTCTGGCGCTAGTTTCACTTAACAGCGTTACATCTCATTCATTTCATAACTTCTCAGAATAAAAAAAAAAAAAAA
>KK115251.1:155679-208323 GCA_000611955.2 Stegodyphus mimosarum | reverse complement strand
GCGAATAATCAATCTGTTAGACGACATCTGGATGCTTTTACCCGAGGTCGAATCATTGGGAAGTTGGAGGAAGGCCGCAGTGTGACAAGTGTGGCTGCAGAGTTCGGAATTGCTCACAGCATCGTTTCACGACTTTGGAGACAATTTCAAACTACAGGAACAGCTATCCGGGGGTTTAGTAGTGGTCGTCTACGAGGAACCACACCCGCAGATGACCGGTATATTGCCTTACAGGCCAGAAGAAACAGGCGGCAGACAGCGGGAGAAATCCCTAGACACACGACACAGGCGACTGGATGACCAATATCGCGTTTTACCGTGGCCAGAAGATTGCACGGTGGTGGTCTGTTTCCACGACGCCCAGTACAGTGTGTACCTCTAACGCCTGCCCATCGGAGAAGGCGTTCTCTGTGGTGCCGGGAACACCCGAATTGGGGAGACAATGAATGGGGACGAGTAATCTTTACAGATGAGAGCAGATTGAGTTGCGATTCTAGACACATACACATCTGGACAGAGCGGGGAACACGCAATAACCCCTTCAACATCATCAAAAGGGACTGTTTTGGAGGTCGCGGAGTTCTCGTTCGAGCAGACATAATGCTTGGTAGCCGGACCGACCTTCATATCTCCCAAGGAGGTTCGTCACCTGGGACTGCTTTTGTAACGAGATTCTTCTTCCTTACATGCGTCTTTTCACATGGGCTATGGGTCCTCAGTTAATCTTCATGGACGACAACGCTCCACCTCATCGCACAGTTATTGTTGAAGAACTGTTGGAGAGTGAAGATATTGAACACATGGATTGGTCGGCAAGGTCTCTGGATCTAAATCCCTTCAAGCATGTACGGAACTTACTTGGGAGACCCGTGGCAGCACGTAACTTATCGCCAGTAACGATTCCGAAACTGCGATTGGTGCTACAAGAGGAAAGAGCAGCAGTGTCTCAACAGCTCATTAACAACCACATATCCAGCATGCATAAATGATGTGAAACCTGCCTAGCAGTCAGGGGAGATCATATTCCCTATTAAAGACCGGATGTTTCTTGCTGGACACCCATCACAGCGATGTTTCGGCCTTCAGTCGCATTGCGCTCCATGCTACGTTTTCATGTCCTTACGTATTGGGGATCTTACGGTATTAAATGTGTTGATTTAGAAAGCTTTTGTACAAAGTTATATTGGAAAAACCGTCTCGTCCTTAATTTTTGCACACCAGTGTATATTTATATACTTTTGGTCCGGCCGATTGCAACCAAAATAGGAGGTACAGATCTACATGTTATAGCAGTCCTATATACGAAATTTCAACATTCTGAGATTACTCGTCTTTGAGTTATGCTAGATAACGTACGTACCTCTGCAGACACACCGCGAAAAATTCTCTTTAGAACCCATTTAAAATCAGTTTTCTAATTTTTTGGGGAGAAAAAAGTCCTTTATTTGTTCGTAGGTACGAATGTCACTCAAAAACATAGTTAATTTGCATTCGACAGCTGGTACAAAATAGATATTTTCATTGAAATATGATATTCGAAATTTTTCGCGTATACAATACTTCGTACAAGGAAGTAAAAAAGAGATCAGTAGTATTTCGCTTTGTGCTGATATCTGGGATAGACGCAATTTTTATTTTATTAAATATGAGAAAACGTTCACATATAATTTTATTGAAAACTAAAACATTTTTATTTTGATTGCACAGCGGCCGCACACGTTAAACGATCTGAGGGCTGCATGGCGCCCGCGGCAAAGGGTTGGAAACCCCTTCTTGGTATTTCTAAATTAGGTTTACCCGATAGAAAAGATATCGCAATTAATTTTTATTGCAATTATTGTATTAATGATTAATTTTGAATGATGCAGTCTAATGATAATATATAAAAAATAGAGTACTTAAAATTAATCATCATTACAGACGAAGATGACCTTGCATCATGAAAAAAAAAGCGACAAATGCATGAGATGACTTAAAAACATGCTACGTATTTATTTCATTCAAGTTTGGAGTCCTTACTTTAGAACTTCATGTTTAAACAAATACAATGACGAAACAGTTTGCGCTAAATATAGCCAATACGTTATTAGAAATGAGCAGTCGAATTGTGAGGTCTGCATTATTTTCACTAACAGTTATTTTAATTTATTAACATTTTCTGTCTTCTTTTTTTCTCTAGCGTATCCTCGCCAGGATTCAAATTAGCTAGGGTGAACGAGATTGTACTTAAACTGAAGTATAAAGGTTAGGCAGAGTATGATTCGCTATTAAGTGGCGCAAGTTGTTTCTACCACTTTTTTGAATTCTGAATCTCGGCTTCGCATTCTTGCCGCCGAAGTTTACTATCACGCCGGTGTAGGTTTTTGATTTTGGTTTGTTCAATTATGGCAAAGCCTGCGAGGACTACCATAAGCGAAATGCGACCGATCTCTTTTTTACTTCCCTGTACGAAGTATTGTATACGCGAAAAATTTCGGGTATCATATTTCATACCTAAGGGGAGGCATGCATTCGTGGAAGGATTTCTAAGGGAAGCTGACGCTTATACACGAAAAGGGCCTTGCAGCCAGCCCGTTCGCCTTGAATCATACTCAGGTCGGAACTACCAGCGTTCAGCGACTTTACCGCTGGGCTGCTGGTAGGCCCGGTGTAAGTTTCTGAGCTAACCTGCCAGGTTAAATTAATTTGCGTAGTCTTGAACTACTAGCTTATCTCTGGATTTAGATTAGCTTACCGTATCGTCACAAATGGATGGTG
This sequence comes from Stegodyphus mimosarum, assembly GCA_000611955.2. Classification (NCBI taxonomy): domain Eukaryota; kingdom Metazoa; phylum Arthropoda; class Arachnida; order Araneae; family Eresidae; genus Stegodyphus; species Stegodyphus mimosarum. The sequence goes on along the minus strand of KK115251.1, from coordinate 205,566 downwards.
GATTTGTAAGCACAAAGACTGTGCCGTCTATAAATAACCGAGTTCAGTAAAACTGTCTTAACATTTTCCTGTTGTATACATCTTCTAGTCTGAGCCGAAGTTCGTTAAATGGACGTTCATGTAGGTCTAGTAGCAGGTTACGCTAGCAAAAATTAGCTAGACCATACAGAATGAGAACATACTTAGAAACATAATGGCAAAAAATACGCAACTGTTAAAATGTCTATAGCTAATGTCTATAACTTAAAATATTGTTGCGTTATACGGGTTCGTGGATTTGAGAGTATCCGATGAAAACACGATGCAGAGCAATAAAAAGCACAATTTATTTACAAGAATCACTATTTACAGCACAGTTCCCAAAATTACCTTTAAAAGCGTCGAAAATCTACAATAAATACGCTGAAACAATCAGCAACACAGCTTCAGGCTGTAACTGTAAAGGTAGCTTCACGGCAACACTAAACTTATGATAAACACCGTGGAACAATCACCAATACTCTGTCAAGCTGTAAAGGTAGCTTCACGGCAAAGCACTATCTCGATCGCTTTCCGTTCACAAAACTCTCGCGTAGCTTAGCACTCACAGTAAGCAGCCATTCTCACAATTCTCACAACTAATCACACTCTCGCAATCTCACACTTAATCACACTCTGCCGGCTCTCAGAAACGCAAGGGTTTATATAGCTTTTCATTAGGTTCCACAGGTTTCGAGAAATGGGATATCGCCCATTTGGTCGCCAAATGGGCGATAAAGTCGCCAATCTGGCAACCCTACCATACACTATTTTATGGCAACCCTAGTGCTATGCCGGAAAGATATATGCAAATGATGATAATGATATGCAAATGATTAGAATTGCAAATCCGTAGCGCATGCGTATGCTGAGCAGCGCCCTCTGAACGGCTGATGGATCCGAATAAATAGACGGCTGTAGCGAGGCGTGTATGGTTATCGGTGGTTATCTGCTAGTGGTAAACGTTAACTCAATCTGTACTTATGCCTCGTCGACGAAAGAGAGCGAGATTTGAACAACTTACAGAGTTTGAACGAGGGAGATTCATCGGCCTTCGTGAAGCTGGATTGTCGTATCGTGCAGTAGCCTCTCGTGTGCAGCGTAACAGCAGCACAGTGATGCGCGTTTGGAAGCAGTGGACGGACGAGTGTCGGACAACTCGGAAATCCGGGAGTGGACCCCGAAATGTGACGTCAGCTCGCGATGATAGACACCTGGTCCGCATGGCGCGGACGGACCGTACAGCTTCCTCTAGACAATTGGCAGCACTGTGGTCAATAGCTACAGGTGTTTCATTGTGTGCTTCATCAATTCGTAGACGTCTGCTGCAGTGTGGACTGCGCGCACGGACTCCTTTATACAGGATCCCCCTAACGCACGACCATCGCCGCCTGCGGCTACAATGGGCCAATCAGCATAGAGACTGGCGTGCTGATTGGCAGCATGTCGTGTTTTCTGACGAATCCCGCTTTAATTTGTGGTACCATGATGGCCGCATTCGTGTCAGACGCTATGCCGGTGAACGCCACCTTCCGGAGTGCATTATCGAACGCCACAGTGGACGAACACCCGGAGTTATGGTCTGGGGCGCCATAGCATATCATAGACGATCTCAATTGCTACGAATTGTGGGCAATCTGAACAGCAACCGGTATATCCGTGAAGTTCTACAGCCCGAAGCTGTTCCCTTCCTTCAAAGCTTGCCAGGCGCTGTATTTCAACAGGACAATGCCCGCCCTCATACTGCTCGGATTGTTAAATCCTTCTTTGCAGCGCAGCAGGTACAGCTTCTTCCTTGGCCTGCGTGTTCCCCGGATATGTCGCCAATTGAACATGTGTGGGATGTCATTGGTCGGCGTCTTGCTCGTGATCCTCGTCCTGTTGCGTCTGCAGACGAACTTTGGGTACGCGTACAAACGATATGGAATGCTCTTCCTCAGTCAGACATTCAAACTTTGTTTGACTCCATGCCACGTCGTGTAGCAGCACTTATTGCGGCGCGTGGTGGCCACACAAAATTCTGATTCTGATCTCTTGTTCTTGTTTGTTTGCTTTGAACATTTAATCATTTATTTGTACCACTACCACTCAACTGTGTATTAAATTGCATTCAATTATGACGATTCCTTCTTGGTGTTGCAATTTTCACAAACGTGAGTGTATGTATGTATCTCTCATAACACAAAAACGAATGACCTCGGAACTTTGCAAAGTTGTATATAGGGCTGCTATATAGATATGTAGATGCTGCTATATCATATGTAGATGTGCACCTCGCATTTTGGTTGCAATCGGCCTCACCAAATGTAAATAAATATATGTACATATATATATCCACTCTGTTACTCGGCTCAGTGAGCTCAGTTTCTTTAGTCTTATAAGTTTGTAACTTGTGCATTTGTTGCTTTAAAAATGATTGAATTATGTCGTTCGTATCTTTCGGTTAGGTTTTTGTGCCCTTAGTTAACCTGCGTGCAATAATTGTAGAATTATCAGCAATTTAAAATTAATTTAATTACGGCAAAGCCTAATTTTTGGTTAGGAAAGCGGACATATTTGTTTACATTTGATGCTTAGCAGAATAGTGGATTTGTTGCCAATCTAGGGAAACTGAGCTTCGCAACAACAAAGTAACGTCTTCTTTTATTATTGGGAATTAAATTATGCTCGATTTATTCTGGAATTATCATTTAAGTTTTTAGCTGGTTTTTGTGTAAAAATAGTAATTTTAATTGTGAAAACTGTTTCTTTTTTTTAATTGTTTGAACTGTACATGGTATTTTATGTTTTTCTACAATTTCCTATTTTTTATGAAAGTATTTTGAATTTTTATGTATTTTTGCCTTATCGCGAAGTGAGAACTGAATTAATTAGTAGCGCATGCTCATTAAGTAAGAGGCGCTGTATCGTCTGTGGAAAAACTCTCTATTTTATCTGTTTAATTTCTTTTATACATCGTTTCAGATTTATGATAGTATTTGAATAGAACTTGCGGTAATTCTTCAGGTGCTATAATTTTTGCTCTCTCTGACTTATAAAATGGATGAGATGTAACGCTGTTAAGTGAACCTAGCGCTGAAGTGTGGCAATGCTAAATAAATATAGTGAACTTTAGAGATTGCATTATTCTATTGTGGTTTTATGCTATCGACGAAGTAGATTTAATTTAAAATTCGTTAACCCTTAATTCAATATGTTTAAATGGAATGAAGGAAAACTGCGTGTAATTTAATATTTCGTACAAGGAAGTCATGTGGTGTATACAGCAGATTTTTTTATTTATTAGAGAAATGTTGGGAGGCTTTTATATATGTGAAGCAATGAACTAAAAAGCTGTAACTTAGCTTCGCTGTTAGAAAAGTATCCTTACAGGAAAACAACATTTACAGCACTACATTGGTTTGAATTATTTGAATCACGGCAAAGCAACTCAGGCTGTTTGCCTAAAGGAACGACCATCTTCACACAGAAATTTTAAAGGAAATTTGACTAGTATTTATTTTACGCACGGTGAAAACAACGAAAGTTTAACGCAGCCATCTCATTTACTGGGATATTAATACAGGCAGAATTACCAGTCTTCAGCTGCCTCTCCACTTAACAGCTGTTGAGTCCCCATTTATATGAAAAATTTAGGAAAACTAGCCAGGAATTTTTAAGGATATAAAATACACTAGTGAAATAAAATAGGAGAATTTGCATATTTTTATCGAATTGCATGAAAAGAACTGCATTGAAAGAAAAACCACCACTTCTAGATAAAAATGTAAATCTTGTACGGCAAATACGTAACAGTACACGTGTGTGTAGGTGGAGTTAGCAGAAAAACAGGCTTTTTAAGGGAAGCGCGTGGAGGGTAAGACGAATAGCGTTCGCTAACACACCTCGGGGGAATTTCTTGGTGTTATCTTGCAGCAGCCGGTTAAATTCACATCGGAACAGTAAAAATGAGTAACCACCAGCGTTTAGATGATGGAATGAGGTGCCGAATTGTGGACAGGCTAGAGGCAGGCCAATCGCAAGTCCAGATATGCAGAGAGTTTAATTTAACGCCCAGCGTCGTGAGTAACCTACGGAAACAGTTCCAGGATATTGGATCCATAGAGAGAAAGCCTGGGCAAAGTCATCCAAGGCCAGAGAAGATCGCTATTTGCCCATTTTATCGAAGTGTAACAGAGAAGCTGCAGCTTCTCAACTCTCTCGGGATCTGTATGCAACCACAGGAATCCGTGTAACAAGGGTGACTGTTTCCAAAAGACTGAATGAGAGAGGGTTGTTTGCTAGAAGATCGGCTGCTTGCGTCCCCTCTCACGTCCACGGACAGGAGAGTCCATTTATAATGGTGCAGGCAGCATAGTGATTGGAGTACGGAACAATGGGCAACTGTTCTCTTCACCAACGAGTCCCGTTTTAGCCTAAATACCGAGTCTCACCGTACTTTCAAATGGAGAGAGCCACGGACCTGCTACCTACTCTCCAATGTCCTCGAAATCAACAATTATGGCGGTGACGGTGTAATGATCTGGGCAGGCACCTTGTTGGATGGCCGCACACCTCTCCACGTCTTTGACAGAGGCTCTATGACTGGTTTAGGTACAAGGATGAGGTCTTGGAGGTCTATGTTCGCCTTTTCCGGGGTGCAGTGGGCTCCGATTTCATCTTACTGGACGATAACGCGAGGCCACATAGAGCTCTTCTGGTCTACCAATTTCTCGAGATGGAGGATATTCGCCGGATGGCTTGGCCATCTAGGTCTCCAGACCTCAGCCGCATAGAGCATGTCTGGGACGGCCTGGCGAGGACAATTGGAACTCGCAACCCCCTTCTGAGAACCATACAGGAACTGCAAACAGCGTTGCTGAATGAGTGGGACCAGTTGCCACAGGCACTGATAAACTGCCTTATTTCCAGTATGACATCACGCTGCGAGGTCTGTATGGCTGTAAGTGGGGACCATACCCCCTATTAACCCATTTCTTTTGTGTCTTCTGCAACCGCTGTTTCGGACATTCAGTCTCCCATGAGCGTTACACACGAACATATGTGTCTATTATAACTGCTGAAGGTTTATTTTGTTTGTATTATATCAACCTATGTTCACACAAAATTTTATTAAAATCTGTCCTGTAGTTCTGGAGATCGTAGATCAAATATGGAAATTTTCTGAATTTATTTCACTATAGTACTTTACATACTCGAACCGTAAAACTGAAGTGTTTTTTACCCAAATCTCTCAATGCAAATTTTCAGGTGCGGACTTCGCACGGTCACTTAGATAATCTCGAAAATTTAACATTTACTCACCAGTATACAGTCCATATTGATACTTGAAGGGCAAAGTGTAAGAAACCAGTATTGTAAGCTTCGTAGACAATTTACCTACCTATCTAGTTGGTTTCGAAATCTGAAAGGTTTCAGATGGTCGCCCAAAAGGTTTTGTTAAGGTTTTTTACGCTCTCGCTGAGGCTGATGTCACATTCACTCCTACTAACCAATTTTGTTTTGGTGTTTTTAGCTTTATTATTAAGCATAATTTTCTACGTACTTACGCCATATACGATTCAACAGCAAAATCATATGAATGCTCACTTTTCTTACTAAGATGGCTTTACAAAATATTTTTGTTTTTTCATTATTTACGTTTTGCGTGTTTGTTTTATTTATAAAACATCATGCTCTCGGTGCTTACGAGAACATTCTGGGCCAAACCGGTAACAATTCCTTCTAGAATGTTCTCCATCCGTCTACGGCATATTTGCCAATTTTCTCATCAAAATGGGCTATTTCGCACCAAATCTAGGAAACCTGCTCTCCTTTGTCATTTTCTGGCAACCCTAAACCCGCTTTGACAGGAAGCTATCATACCGCAGCTGGGCATTTTGTAGCAATATGTATCCCACCATTAACTGCCAGACTTTGGCTTTGAAACCGTTCGTCAAAAAAATCTCAAATGCTAAATATTACGCCACATAAAATTCGATTCAACAACAAAATCACAAAATTTTTAAAAACAACACATCTTTAAAATTCCCGATAGACAGTTTCGTGCGCTGGAGATAAAACCGTTTTATTCCGTCCAGTCTGCTAGCTTTGAAGATGTTGAGTTTGTTAATCAAAAGTTTATCAAAATTTTCCAAAATGTAAAACAGATAATAAAACAAACTCGAAATTCAAAATTGGAGTTCCAGTTGCCCATGATTGGATAGAGCACTACATTATTCAAAACTGGATGGCTCCAGGTGCCGTTACGTTTTCACAATGCCAGAAACATGCATTTATTCATGCAGATTCTTCATAATTTAATTTCTTTAAATGTAATACGCGGTTACAATATTTGGTGTCAATAATTCGAGAGTGATACTGTTTTATAGTAATGAAACGCAAAATGCCGTTCGAGATTAATATCCCATTCAGGACTAACGTCCCTTTTGGGCTAATGATAAAAAAATCTGATGACCTGATACAGTTAATCAAGCCACTTAAGGATTTCATTTAAGCATTACAAGCTTTTAAATATTTCAAAGAGAACTAAGGACATTGCAGCTTGATATTTTCCGAACCTAGCAACGAATGTGGTGTTGCTCGAAAGATTTTCAAAATGAACACTTCTAAAACCAATAGAAATTCATATACAGGACGTTTATGGAGTTCCCCTTCAAAATAAATGAAGAAATAAAAACGTTCAAATGTTAAATTACGTCCAAAGGGGCGTTTTTGGAACGTTTTCTGTGTTACCTTTATTTATTAAATATCGTTTTCTGCGTACTCAAACTATAACATTCAGTTAAACAGCAATATTGCAAAATAATTTTAAAATGAGGAAAGAATTTCCGATACCGAGTCTCGTGCACTGAAGATAGAAATGTTCCCCCCATACAGTGTTGCCATTGCTCGCTTTGAAATCGCTTAGTTTGTTAATCAAAAACTCGTTGAAGTGTTATAAAATATGAAATCGATATGAAAACAAATTTCGAATTCCAAATTAGGGCTTCCATACGCCTATATTGCGTGGAAGATTATATTATTCAAATTTTGATGGCTCTAGGCACCGTCGTTTTATCACAATGCGAGAGACATGCATTTATTCATGAAGATTCTTCATTATTTAATTTCTTTAAATATAATACAGGGAGATAATATTTGTTGGCAACAATTTGAAAAGTGATTCCCAGTGTTATGTATTACATATTTCAGTTGTGAATTAAAATGTTTTAATTGTAATGATTTAACTTCTTTCAGATGCTTCAGACTTAAAGATTAATTTGTTTTTATTTTGTAGTTGAACTTAAGTTTCTTTGCCTTGTTGGAAAGTAATTGTTGTCATTTAATTTGTTTTCTTGACAGTTTTGGTTAACTCTGATTTTTTTTTAAGTTGCTTGAGTAATTAATTTTTTCTTCTTTTACTTTTGGTTTGGTTAACTATTTAAATTTTTGTTTAGTTAATACTTTTCTTAACTTGGTTGCTTAATGTTTAATCTCTTGTTACGTTGACCCGTAAGGTCAATTTTTTTTTAAAGTTCTTTTAAAGTTTTGTTTACACAAGTTGGTGTTTAAAGTTTTAATTAAGTTTTAATGTGCCCCCTTTTTTGCTAAATTTGGGATCCATATTTTCTGACTATGGTTGTCGTTTTGGTGTTGTGGAGAACATAAAATTTTTCATACTTGATTATTATATTTTAATTGAAGTAATTTTCATTTTCTTACTATGGTGGTCGTGTTTGGTGTTGTAATAAACCTAAGAAAATTATCTATGTGATTATTATATTTTAATTGAAGTACTTTTCTCCATTGAAGTATTAATTAGTATTTAAAGAACAAATCTTTTAATTCTTTCGAAAATCTTTGCCTTTTGGGGAATCAAGATTTATGACTTTGTTTTCAAAATTTCTTCACCCGCCAGACAGTGCTCTGGGAAGCATCTGTCATCAATGGAAACTTTTGCACCCTGCCAGAGAAGGTAAATTCAACACACAGTACCTTACGCCAAGGTCGAGGGGACGGGCTGATTTGCTTACTCGCAGGCTTTTTCTGTGCTGGAGTGAGACCCCTCGACGAGGCTAGTTCCGCTGACAGGTGGTTGCCCTTGGTGGATCAGCGATTATTCGCCAATTTCAGGAGTTCGAACTACATTGGCTTCACCTTTTTGTGTGTTTTTCCCCCTGGGGTTGCCGGGCAGTTGGCCTGTCTCTTACCATCTCAAATCGCCAAACGAGCATTTGGCGAAAGGAGGAAAAAGGCTGGGAGCGAGCTTCGAGGAGGGGAGACAGAGACGGAGAGAGAGACGTTGGAGACGACGAGAAAAGTACTATCTGTGAGCCACGAGAGTTGCTGTCTGCGTTATCATAGAACGATGTATGAAGAAAATGGAGGAGAAAAACCACCTATGTTGGGCGACGAAATGAGGACGAATCCCACATAGAAGGGGCGGAAGGGTCCGAAGCTACCTTTTCCTGTTCAGATTTCTAATTTTCATTCTTTTCCTTTTAGTGAAAAATGTGGCTGCGCTGTGACGTGGCAGAAGTTCACTTGTCTGATATTAAGGGCAGCCTGTATCTTCAATGTTCACTTCACTGTTTGGAACGGTATGAAAATTCTGTTTTATTATGTTACCTCTCCACCACCACCTATGTAAAAATTGTGTTAAGTCAGTTATCTCTTAATAAATCCTATATTTAATTTTAACTACTCTTGTAATGTTTTCACTTTTTAATTTAGAACACTGGACCCAATAGTATTTTAAGTTTCACAACGCAGGTTTTAATTATGCTGTTGGACTCATTTTGGTCACTATTTACTGTTTATTCGAAACCCAGTTTTTACAGTTTATATGTTGCTATCATGTATGTCACAGACTTACACTACATTCATGCAATTTTGTCTTGTTCATGTGATTTAGAATGGTTATCCAAATTTTGACTTTCATTTGATATTTAACTTTAAAACTTAAACTCTTAAGAAAAAAAAAAAAAACTCCAACACCAGTTTAGAGTTTTCAACGCAAAATGCCAAAACGAAATTAATAGTCCTTCGGGGCAAATTGCCCCTTTGGACTAATAAATAAAATAAATAATAAATTAAGAATAAAAACCAGAAAAACCGCTTGGTGCAGCTGTCAAAGTAGCGAATCAAAAGAACCAGGAAAGATAGAGTTTCTGAACTTTAGATCGTGAAAGAGCTGCTATTATTTTTGAAGTTTTTATTGCCCGATTTTGCTTATTTTCAATATTTAATTTCAAGCGCTCTTGTTTTCGGTGCTTCTACACAAGCAGCTGCGATACTTGACAAAAATTTGTAGCTGCCATTTACAATTTGACTACAACCGCGGTTATATTACAGTAATCGCTTTGAAGCTATAATATAAAGTCAACTTCACTTGATTATTTATTGCGAATATCAAGTATAGAACGCCTGGAATGCTCAATATATTCAAAAGCGATTATCCTTAGCGAGAAATCAAATCCACATTGGCTGTCAGGAAACAGAAGATGATGATATTTTCCATCAGCAATAAACTTTCTTCATGTTCCTTAAATATTTGTTCCTGAACCATTTGACGACTAACGGGATATACATGTCCCACTAAAAGTTTAAAAATGACTGCTGTGTTGATAAGGACTTAGAATCTCCTGAATGTTAGGGATCATCTTCCAACAGTTGGAAATTCGAGACGCCGCTGTGCTCCTTGTACACAAATGAGCATAGAGAATGGAACATATATGAGTTGCTCAATGCGTAATGTTGGGTTATGCAAAGAATACGTTACCTTGAACCATACAATGCTAACTCTATTTCATATAATAAAATTTCCCAGAATAATAGGTGTCTTAATAGTAAGTCGATCCTTGCGTGAGGGACATATTGTTGCGTTTTACGGGTTCGTGGATTTGAGGGGATTCATGACAACACTTGATAAAGAATCAAAGCATAATTTATTTGTCAGTATTTCACAGGAGTGTTCCACAGACGCATTACAGTAGTCGAAAAACCATGACAAACACGTTGAAACAATCAACAACACAGCCTTCAGACTTTAAGACTATAACGGTGAAGACCTCTTCACTGCAAAACACTAAAGTACAGCTTTCGACTCGATCGATCGCTCTCGGAGTTTGACACTCTTCATGATAAAAACTCACGTTACACTGTTACTCCACGTGCAGGCAGGGTTTATACAGCTTTTGACCTTCCTTCGAGAACATTCTGGGCCAAACCGGTAAGAATTCCTTCTAGAATGTTCTCCATTCGTCTATGTCATATTTGGCAATTTTGTCGCCAAATGGGCGATTTCGTACCAAATTTAGGAACCCTGACCTCCTTTGTCATTTTCTGGCAACCCTAAACCCGCTTTGCGCGGAAGCTACCTTACCGCAGCTGGGCATTTCGTAGCAATATGTATCCCACCATTAGCTGCCAGACTTTGGCTTTGAAACCTTTTGTCGAAAACTTCCCAAATGCTAAATTTACATCATTTATGACATATTTTGTTGACTTGGACAGGAAACGGGGTAAAAAGAATTTATTTGTTAAATTCCTAATCAAAGGGTTAAATATGTTTTCTAAAAAACATATGTTTTATTTATTTCCCATCGATGAATACTGAAATTTATATTAAAATCTACACCAATGTTTTCGGCAATAACAGAGCTCTGAAGTTCGCGATTCCTATTTGAATTTAGCACTTTCTATATACAAGTTCCGTACACACTTTTGCTCTAGTTTGAGCAAAATCATTTCATGCTGGAAGTTACAGGAATGCAAACATGTCTAAAATCCAGTCTTTCTTATATGTCTTTGCATAAATAATCACATAAAATACTCTCGAGAAAGCATATGCAGGGCGCATCCTTCATGTATTTTTTAAAAAGAGCAATCTGACAGCGAAAGCAAAATATGCGTTATTTCGGGACCTGTTTCCAAGTAACAAAGAAAGCCCGAATCCCATTTACTTGTTTCTTAGTCACGTGTTACTGCTGGCCGATACCTCCAATGTGACATGCAAGTCTCGTGCTCGTCATTTATGATTAATAGATGTTCGGATTCCGTCGACAGCTCATTCCTCAAGAGTGAGCCCGATTTATCAAACGCCGAGAGGTGCGCAGGTATTTTGTTCTAAAAAGCGAAAGGTATTTCGGCAATAACTTACTTAGCCATACGCCCCGATGCAAGCAGAAGTTCCGCATTTTGTTGTTTGGAGTCTTTGTATTTAGTGAGGGCTCAGGTAAAAAAAACCTTTTATATTTTTCTATAAAGAACCTAATAAACCGAGATGTAAATTAACTCTGTTACACTACTATTTTTGAATGACATGACCTAAAACAATTTGAAAGCTTTCGAATTTTATATTACGCCCAGAGGGGCGTTTTTTTAACATTTTGTTTGTTACCTTTATTTATTATGTTCTCCGCACTTTAAACCGCATAAAATTCAATTCAACAGCAATATCACAAAATATTTCAAAACAGCATATCTTTAGTATTTCTGGTAAGCAGTCTCGCGCGCTGGAGATGAATCCCCCCCGGTACAGTGTTGCCATTTCTCATTTTGACATCTTTCAGCCTGTAAATCAAAAAATTCCTTTAAAGTTTTACAATATTTGTAATAGATAATAAAACAAACTCGAAATTCAAAATTCAGGCTTCCGTGTGCCCGCGTTCGGTTGGAGGACTACGTTATTCAAAATTGGATGGCGCTAGGTACCGTTGCTTTTCACAGCGCGAAAAACATTCATACAGATTCCTCATTACTTAGTTTCTTTAAATATAATATATGGCGATAATATTGGGTGGCAACAGTTTTAAAAATGAATCAACGCAGAAAGTGAAACGACACAAACTGCTGTTTTGAAACTAATTGCATTTTGGGTCTAACGCCCCTTTGGGTTAACAATTCGATTCAAATCACTTGATTTGTATTAAAACGATTAGGCTAATTTAAATGTTCGTGAAACATATTATTTTAAATAGTATTTTCTGTAATTCAATAGCATTAAAAGGAAGAGGATGTCTGTAAGACTAATTCAAATGAAATGTTGTTACAGAAAAGATATAACAAACAAGATTGTGCACAATAATTTATTACCACAAGCATGCACACTGCGGGGGGGAAAAAGGCATAGTTCTGTACCTCCCATTCTACTGGGCCGATTGACGAAATTCAAATTGCATTTTCATGTCTCGAAAGCGCGACTTAGATATGCACTAGATTTATATATAGCATTGCTCTAATATAGGTAGTCTGACACAAAATCGGACTTTTTCTGAAATAACATACCAATATTTTTCGATATTTCGATTTTAGGACTCAAAATATACCTAAATATTAAATTTTATAAAATTTAGTGTGAAATTTACGGAGAAATTCAAAAATTTAACTTGGCGAATTTTTATTTTCAGTTTGCGCCAAGAATATTTCACTTAGTCGACTTCTTAATACATGGCAACCTATTTTCCTATCCCTTCCACCGTGCAGGACGGAAAAAAGTCACATCGTTCTTACTTTCAAATAATTTTAACAAAGTGCGTTAACCACATTTCCGCTATTATCTCTTTCAACAGATATGCCAAATTTCAAAACGCGCCAATGTATAAACTCATGTATGTCTTCGGAAATTTTGAATAAAAAGCTATAACATTTTGCAATTATGCTTAGAAATACAACTGCTTTGAGATGATTGTAAAAATTTTATAGGTTGTAATAGAAAATTGTTTTAAAAAAATTTATAAAAATTATTTAAAAATACAAATTTTAAAAATAAATCATAAAAAATAGGTAAATTTCATTTGTAATGAACCTAAATTTCGAACTGTGTAGGAAAGAATGAAACAAGATACCAAATTGAATTAACACTGAGGAGCTAAAATTTTGAGAGCCAATTATTTAAAATCTACTCGTGCGAGTTTTACAAAATTTGGTAGTTTGGCATAATTCGAGTCGTATTTTCGAAATATGGAAAAAAGAGTGGCATGTCATTTCAGAAAAAGTCCGATTTTGTGTCAAAATACCTATATTAGAACAATGCTATACATAAATCTATTATATTTCCTAAGTCGCGCTTTGGAGACATGAAGAATGCAATTTGAATTTCGTCAATGGGCCTAGCAGAACGGGAGATATAGAAATGTAGCCTCCGCCCTTTTTTTCGCAGTTTACATAGTATAAGATTTAGAGAAAATAACTTGGGCAATTATTTATTACACACTTGAATGCTTCTCTGCGGCAGCTGATGAAGCCATAATATCACCTGATTTCCATGAGGTCTAGGCAAGTTCTGTCACCTGCAGCCAGAAATGGAAGCGAAGTCTACAATCCTACTTCGTTACTTTCGAGTTGAACTACAGTGGGTAAAAAAAGTATTGGCAATTGCCTTAATTTATTCCTATTGACAAATAAATAAAAAGGTTATGCAATTTTAGCTGTCGTAATTAAATACAAGACACCTCAGATCTATAAAAATAGTAAAAATTTTATTTTAATTTGCGTTTTCTACGATTTTTTCTTTCGAAAACGAAAATTTGCATGTCAGAAAAGTATTGGCAAAGTTTTAACTCTTATGCAAATTTTGTTAAATTGAAGTCACGTGTTTCGATTGATAAGAAACTCTACCCAAAGCTGTATGTAAAGCGTCGGCACTCCCATGGCGCCAAATTGCAGCGCCAATCTACTACAGTGGTGGCGATGTAAACTAAATCTCTTCCCCTCCTCCTCTCCCCTGCAGTGACGTCATGGAGGTTGGAAGTAAGATAGAGAGGCCGCAATGAGTTTTGCCACGATTGGATGTAAATATTTTGCAATTGCGTCGTAATTATATATATAAATGTATATATTTTCTATTTGTACAGTATTTCAGAGTCCTAATTATACGAAAAGAATACATTTTTAAGCAAAGTTTATTGTTATTAACATTAAAATTATGCATTATTTCTTCTCCACTTACAGAGCTTCTACCTAAAATACTTTCTCAAATATGACATGATTTTTTTAGCTTCTGAGGCATCTTTTAAATGAAAAAAATCTAAGTCAATTTGTAATTAATGCTCAATTCGGTCCATTTCAAATTAGCGCTCTTTTTATTTTAATAGTGAAATACATTAAATAGTACATAACTTTCTCTGAATATTTCTGAAAGGGAATAAAAAAAAGATTTTTTAAAATATTATTTAAAACTTGTACCTGCGTTATTATAAAATATAGGGGAATAATTCTTTTAATTATCAGACTTTTTTACCTCTAATTTCAACAATACATATCCTAAAACTGTTCTTTATTACTTCCTTAAGTACGCATCGTCTCAAGGAAACGTGTAGAAATGTATTCCATCAGATTTCGACGAAATCTTACTCTTGCAATCCTTAAATCCGCAGTATCGATACGCCATTAGAGAAAATTAAAAAAAAAATGGTTCTGAAAAGAGCCTTTTGTAATTAAAAAGTACAAAATTAATAAGTTGTAAATAACACAACAAAAGCACGTTAGAAGCTAACAAGATTTCGGTAGAATCAAACAAACAACCAAACAAAACAACCAATGACTGAAAAGAAATTGAGCATGCGCAGTTTTACTGATTGTGTTTCCACATCGCCACCGCTACGAGCGCTGCGGTCGTTTCGAAGTGCAATTTCTCCCATTGAAGTGTCGACGCTTTACTTACATACAGCTTTGACTCTACCGGTATAAAAGTCTGCAAAACTACTCCGAAAGTGTCTGTGCATTATTTTGCGATTACTGCAGTAAAATGACTTCGAAATCGAAGAAGTTGGACGTTAGTGTTAAAAACAGGATTATTAGGCTCAGAAATGAAGATTTAACTTATCGTGGTATAGGAGTGCAGTTGAATATAAGTTTATTTACTGTCAGAAGTGTTGTAAAAAAATTTAAGGAAACAGAATCAACTGAAAATAAGACTAGAAGTGGACGACCTCGAATATATTCTACAAGAGAAAGAACGTGTCATTATTAACAAGGTTAAGAAAATCCGAAAATAAAAACACCCCAGATAGCTAGAGATGTTGCTTTCACTTCGCAAAAGACTTTCAGCGTAAAGACTGTACGGAATGTTTTACACGAGAGAAGTTATTATGGAAGGGCAGCTAGAAAGAAACCATTCATCTCGGAAATAAATAGGAGAAAGAGGTTAGATTTTGCAAAATCCCACGTTGATTTCTCTGAAGAGTTTTGGAACACAGTTATTTTTTCCGACGAATCAAAGTTTAACATTTTCGGCAGTGACGGATGGACGATATATGTGGAGGAGGCCAAATACTGAATTGGAAAAGCAACATTTAACTGCTACTGTAAAACATGGTGGAGGCAGCGTCTTAGTTTGGGGCTGTATGGCAGCTAATGGAGTTGGCAACCTGTATTTTATTGATGGTATTATGACAGCACGTACATACATTGACATTTTGCGTCATAACTTAAAAATCGTGCCCAAAATCTTGGCTTGGGAACATCATTCGTTTTTCAACAAGACAATAACCCCAAGCATACAGCAAATCTCACCCGTGAATGGCTACTCTACAATGCTCCTCGCCAGTTAAAAACCCCACCTCAATCGCCTGACATCAATCCAATTGAAAATTTATGTTGGATCTAGAAATCAGGAAACAAAATTTCGAGTAAAGACGACCTGAAACGTTTACTATTGCAAGAGTGGCACAAAATTTCCAACAGCACAACAAAGACCTTAGTTTCCTCTATGAGAAATAGATTACAAGCTGTTATAGATGTACAAGGTATGCATACAAAGTACTAAACGTATACTGATTTTGTTTTTGCTCATAATTTTGTCAAATTCATAATTTTGCCAATTCTTTTTTTATCATGTAAATTTTGGATTTTCTCGTAGATTTTGATTAAAAAAATATTTAAATGAAAATTTTGTTGTATTTGTTTGTCTTTTCTCCTGCTGTAATCGCTATGTTAAAATAAAATTTGTAAACATACTTTGTTAGCAAATGTGATCATTTATAGGCAACTGCCAATACTTTTTTTTATCCACTGTAGTTCGTGGTATTGTGAGATCAAGATCAAGCCCGAATAATTAGCAAACCAAATTCTACTTTCGAAATTAGTTCAAAAACGAAATCCTTCCGGACCCTCCGTCGACCTTAAACACTGAGTAAACACTATCGATAAAATATCCTCTTCTAGATTTATTAACCAAATCCAAGAAAGTCTGAGACTCTTTCAGAGTGTAAGACGGGGTCCATCAGACCAAACGAATGCTTTCTAATTGTCTACACCCGGGCTGCATATAAGCATTCTGTACCGCGCCACGTACATAGGAAAAAATCCCTTCTCGTGAGTGGATATGGCTTCCGATGACATCATTTTCTCTACTCTTAGGAACGCATTGACTTTGCTTTGGAATACCTCCAGACTGTTTGTTTACATTTTGATAGCAGTACAGAAAAGATTATTACGTGTTTTGTATTTTTGTTTCTATGCGATTACACTTCTTACAGCGCTGTAGTGTGAATTTAATATAAAAAATGTGGTGATTTTTTTTTCTAGAGAGAATAGGTATTATTTTGTCTTGTGCTAACTCCGGTAATATGTATTAATATTAACTGCAGAGATTTTTAATAAATGTATTCTTAATTAAAAACCTTTCATATTAAAGGTGTTGTGATTATTAATTCATTATTTCACGTTCATTATATATCCATTCTCTGGCGATGCAATCTGCGAAAGCATGAGGCAAGTCAGTTTTCGGAAATATCAAAAACGACGCTGGAAGCTAACATAGTACACAATAAAATTCACAACATTTATAATCAGTCTGAAAAAGCAAAATATATTTTCGAAGTTCGACTAACATATATTTGGAACGGAGACATAGAGATACGTATTTTAAATTGAATAATTACTTTATGAACATTGACCATTTTTTGATGTGGAAAAAAATAGTGCAAAATAATGCCTTTGCAAAAAAATATGGATCATCAGAGAAGGAAGTTTCTTTTCTTATACACGTGTATTAAAAATTCATTGATAGCATTGAATGTACCTTTTTCGTTCATTTAAGGCAACAGAATATCAGAATGACATGGGCATAATAACATAATATTTAAAAAAAAAATTCTGCAATGTGAAAGCAACAGAGTGCAACAAAACTGAAAAAAAAAATAATAATATACTTACTAGCACACAATGCCTTAACACTTGTATCGAGATATCTGTGTTTTAGTTTTTGCACTAAATTCATGAACGCAGCTATTTATATAATCTAAGCGCTTAAGATTGCTTCTGATATCAACAGCATCGGACATTAACAGAAAGATTTTATACTTTTATTATTCCATGGAACAGGAAGCCATCTGCAGAACGCTGAAGCTAAATTTTTGGTTTGAAAGAAAATAAACGGCAGTTTATTTTCTTCTATTTTTCTATATTTTTCTCTACGCTTCCGTGTCACTCATGCAGCTTATTCAACAAAAACAAAACCATAAGAATCCAGGTAACAGCAGGGGCGGACGCCCGAGCGGCTTTTAATGACAATTCGGGCATTATTCGCTGCCTGCAACCAGTCTAGAACAACACCCCCACAGGGTCCACAAGGACTGCATCGGGAGTTTATTTAAGATAATTATGCTCTTACATGACCAAACAAGGGTCTTGAAGATTTGACATTGTCCTTCTTACATTGTATTTTATATTGTGGTACAGATATTGAGATAACAAGAATAAAAATATTAAAACTATGTTACAGTACACTTTAAAGTTCACCTTATATTAATTTCTCACTTCATTAAACATTTACCCTAAGAATACAGCATAAACATCATTATGCCAAGAGAAAATGATGTCATCTGAAAGTGTGTCCAATCATGAGTACGGATTTTTCTCTACGCGCGCGGTGCGGTTCAGAATGCTTATATGCACCCGGGCTTCTTAAACTTTTTTCAATCGCGACCCTTTTTTATCACTGAGATTTTTTTCTAGACCCCAGATATTAAATATAAAATAAATATCCTCCCGTAAATAATTTACTTCTTTGATAAACAATATACATGTAAAAAAGTAGTTTTAGGATTTATTTCAAGTAAACAAAAATTAACGAAAATTTATCTAATGACACAGATATGCTTGTTTTCTTCTGCATAACGAATTAAATGTAGGTGCGATATTTGACAGTGCTGGACACGAAGCATCTTCACCATGTTTCAAATTTGAATGACATTTGGTTTTAACTAGCGTTGAAGTAGTTTTATAAAAATATGTGGTACTGAATGAGGGAACATTTAATGCCATTTCGGAAGCAGTGAGAAATCTACTTCTAACTCTGATCCAGAATTCATTAAGAATTTTTTTGAAAAACTCAAGTTTTAGGTTTAAATCCATACCCAGATAGATTTCACAGCTGTACTGGTAACACTGTTTCTAGGAAAGTATTAATTTTTCTTAACACCACTCCTGCGCAAAAATATAAGCATCTTCTTTCAACATTTCAAATTGAAATTTTCTACTTATATACCGCTTTTGCATTTTAGTACCCATTAAAACGAATAGAAAATGTGAACTATTTTATGATAAAGAATTTATAAATTTAACCTTTCGGAAACATCAGATTCAATTTTTACTTCCTTGTACGAAGTAAAGGATTTGTTGTAATCGCGAAAAATGTCGGGTATCACATTCTGTTTCGTGTACATACGTACGTATCTCGCTTAACTCAAAAACGAGTGTTTTTGTAAAACCTTTTGTATGTGGGATTGCTATAATATTTAGTTGTGTAAGTCCCTTTTTCGTTGATGTTTGCCTCACTAAACGTATACATGTTGGTAAATGGTTAATTTTTTGTTTTAAAAGTGATTGAATTATGTTGTTCTTATGTTCCGGTTAAGGTTTTAAGCCCTTAGTTAATCTGCATGCAATAGTTGTAGAATTGTCAATTATTTAAAAAGTACCGCTAAGAGTACGATGCAACTATTTGTTTACATTTGAAGCTGTTAATAACGTAGTGAATTAAAAGTCAGTTAGTGCACTAACGTCAGTGTCTTTTTGCCCATTGGTACAAAAAGTTAACTTTAGATTGTTGTGCACCAAAAGTACTATCTTCCTGCCCGTGGCCCAAATTGCTTATTTTTGTGTTATAATTCTAATTTAAATTGCAAAATTTTTTTTCTATTCTTTTAACTGTATTTGGACGTTTCCTGCTTTCCGTATTTTGCAATTTATAATGAACATGATTTGAGTTTTGACGTATTTTTGCGTTAGAAATATATCTCGAATAAACTCAAGGAAGTAAGTTTAAATGGAATGCAGCAAAAAATGTGTATAATTTAATAGGCCGTACACTAAGTCATGTGGTGTCCACATCAGCTATTTTTTTAAGAACAAGGCTGAAATTATGCTGCAATTCAAATTCTACAATAGTTTCGAAAAAATGAGAGAAAATATAAGAGTAAAATGTTATATCATGAGGTGTTTTCTTATTTTTTTCCACGCACCTTGGGGTTTTAAATGGATAGTACGTCGGGCGAGCATTGGGAAGCTCTGGTGTTTGAATGCAGGCGAAGGCATCACACAATGTTTTTACATGTCCTGCATCAATAAACTTAATGACTCTGCAAGTGGTAGGGGGTGTAAGGTATTTTCTCCCTCCTATCGAATTCCATCGAGAGCATTGCCTTTTTTTCCACATCTCCTACTACAGGAGAAAAAGTAGCGTTAAAAGCAACGCAAGGGGAGAACAAGGTCGTACAAATCATTGTGTAAAAGAAAAGAAAGCAAGGAGGAAACATAGGTCTAAAAAAGGGATAGTCAACCCGGTCCCTACCGACCACTGGTGGGCGATTTAAGCGTTCACGGTGGGCGGTGAGTCTTTTGTCCGATAATGATCAAGGGACACCGAAACGTAGTTAAGTTCTTTGTTCTTTATTTGACCATCCCCCTTCGCGCAATGCGCTACTGCTTCCATATATTTATGCGGCTTCGTTATTTGTTTATGAATTTTCTGCCTATTAAAAGTTTAATATTGTAAATTATAGTATACATAAATTATTAAATTTAACTATATATATTTTTTTTACCAAACCTCCACTTAAAAAGCTTCTTTGCAGTTACACTATATTAACGGGTGGTCACTATAGAAATTACTGCCGACAAAGTGGGCGGTAGGTATAAAAAAAGTTGACTACCCCTGGTCTGAAACATCATGGTATAAAACATAGTCGTCGAAAATAACAAGGTTAAAAAAAACATGGTACTTTTAAAACTTCGTCGTGGAGAATATCTATATACAATATATATATATTGTAAAAAAAGCACCTACAAATCGTCGCATGACGGTAACATCGCACACATATGTTTTTCAGACTTTAAAAGTTTTAAATGCATATTCGA
This sequence comes from Stegodyphus mimosarum, assembly GCA_000611955.2. Taxonomy (NCBI): domain Eukaryota; kingdom Metazoa; phylum Arthropoda; class Arachnida; order Araneae; family Eresidae; genus Stegodyphus; species Stegodyphus mimosarum. Next base: position 185,202 of record KK115251.1, on the reverse strand, counting down.
TAGTAATTTGGGGTTGGTGTGGTTTCGAATTTTTTTCTTATTTTGCGCCTGCAGGATACATTGGTACCTCCTTTTGTAAGGTTTTAGTTAAACTAACAAAGTTTTATTTTAATTTAACTTTTTCTATCCCTTCTCATTTCAACTTCCCGTTAGAATAAGCGCGCGTTTCAGCTTTATGCTAATTTGAAGTGGAGCCAAGTTCTACTTAAGCGAAAGGTTAAATAGAAACAGTGTGAGAGAACCTTTCAGTGTGAGATAGCTTTTAGTCTCAGACCAAGGTTACTCTATTCGACGTTCGCCTGACTAGCTAGCATTTAAATTCTAAGCCATAGCGTTTTTACGTGGTTGCTTATTGAAGTAATTCCAAGTGCGTCAGTATTAGTTCAATTTTGCTACGCACCATTTAGTTTAGAGGCCAACGTCGCGTTGTAAGTCTGCGAGCAACCACTACTTAATTTCTATTTAGCTTTAGTTTAAATTTATCTGATTGTTCATTTTAGACCCAAGTGTGGTCTTTATTTTCTGTATCCCTCCCGAGTTGGGAAGTGGTTGTGAATAACTGTGATTTAATAAAAGAGGATTTTAAATCCCTTTCAAGTGCAGTCCTTTTACCATTTAATCACAATATTCTACCACAGAACATAGCTGCATTCAGTTCCCTGTTCAAGATCAGGACTTTAAGCTGTCACGAAGATGTTTTCCAAGAACATGCACCGAATACTCAGTCCAGACACTTTGACAGTAGTCAACTCTACAGTCCTAAAGCAAATATTATGTATTCATTATAAATTTGAAAAGGCAGTCATCTTTTCTGCTTCTCACGCAGCCATTTAATCAATTAGCTCTGTTGAATGCCTATTAACACCCGAAATTTTGCAGTGTCAAGAATTGCTGTGAACTTTCAATGTAAAGGCTAAACAAATCGTTCTCCAGTGGGTGCCTGGCCATTGTGGCCTTTGGGCAATGAACAAGCGGACTTACTTGCAAAACGAGACGCCAACTAACTACAACATCCAAATACAGCCCTTTCTTATTGGAGGATTAAACTGTTTTTAAAAAAGTTTATTTACGTCTAATACCTTACGAGATCTTCAGACTCGTACAGCCTTAAAAAGTTGGAGAAGTCCTTCTCTTATTCCTGATAGTCCAAGACGCTATCCAAGTTGTGACTTTCCGTCTGCCTATAGGACATAATTGCCTTGCCTCCCACCTGCATCTCATAAGTATTTTAAGCGATCCTACTTGCCCAATTTGTGATTCTGGAGAAGATATAGACAGGGGAACAATCACCCGCTTCGATGCAGGGCTCTTCGTGATCTTACAGAGGAGTCTAGAATACTGGGATGCAAGAGCGTTTCTTAGGCAATGATTTCAGTCTTTTTTGTTCTCAGTTCTATTGTTTGTAACCTTTGTTTATTAGATTTTAGTTCTTTGGAACTTTTTGCCTGGCAATTGGAAATGAAATAATAATAATTTTTGAGCTCGTAACCTCTTTACTTTATAATTTTGAATTAGTTAATAATCGTGTGCTAAAATAGCAAGAAAGAAACTTAAAAGAATTAAAAACTGAAAATGAGAAGAAAGTTAAAGCTACGCATAACTGTTAACAGAGCTTTAAACTTATGTAGTTAGGTTACAAGACATAAGTTACTTAAAATTATAATGGTCTTTTTTTCATGAAAAATACAGTTTAAAAAAAGACTACAAAAGGGAAGATGAAAAGCTGCATGGGGTTACCTAAATTCATATGGTTTGATTAAGTATCAAATTGTGGAATTATTAGCTTCCAGTTTGTTAATTACTTCCTTGTACGAAATAAAAAGACTAAATAAATAATCGCGAAAAATTTTGCGTATCATATTTAAAAGAAAATATCCATTTTGACCGCTATCAAATACAATTCAACGATGTCTTTGACCGACAGCTGTACGAAAGGACAAAATGAAGGACTCTTTCTTCCCAAAAAAAAAATAGTTATAAAACTGATTTAAAATGGATTCTGAAGAGAATTTTTCGTGGCGTCTGTGCTTGTGTACGTATGTATCTCGCATAAATCATAACCTCAGAACGTTGAAATTTTGCGTATAGGACTGCTACAACATGTAGATGTGCACCTCCTATTTTGGTTGCAATCGGCTGCACCGAAAGAATATATATACATATATATATATATATATATATATATATATATATAGTTACTGAGATGACCGAAATTGAAGAATGTCGACTTTCACCGGAGAATGTCAACGTTCACCAAATACGTCGGTGAAAGTCGGACCCTCACCGGTGTATGTCGACAATCACAGATATACTCTGGTGATACTCCGCCAGATCTATTGTTTTGGTGAGAGTCAGTCAGCTTTGTCAGTCTTATGCAAGGTTTGATGGTGCAAGCAACTTTTTTTAATTTTTTTTTCCGATACCCTAATTTATACTGAATGGATACTGCAGTGAAAAGTGATCTTTCTCTTAAAAAGTTAAATGCATTAATTGCAGGTGAACGAGAAGACAATTGTTTTTATTTTTGTAAGAGGTGAGGGTAAAGGAGCAATTTTTGGAAAGGTATTTTTGTCATTGCAAAAGCAAGTGTTCCACAAATAAATGCAGTTGTGAAAGCAAGGGCCTCTTGGGCAATTCAAAGTCTCATAATAGTTTAAGTTGTTGCAATTAATCAAATTTGAATCACATAATTTAGTAAGTTTTTATTACTATTATTTTATTTCCTCATTTAGAACGTACTGTATAATTAATTAAGTTTTTAATTTCTATTATTTTCCTTTCTCATTTTGAATGTACTGTGTGTTTTAAGTTCTTATTTTAAGTTATAAATGCGTTTTTCCGCGACTGAATTACGAAGAAGAAAATATAATATTCTTATGTGTTCAACATTCACCTTTAATACATGGTGAATGTCGACATTTACCGGTGTAAGTCAGAAATAAGAGTATTTGAAAAATATTTCGTGCATACACCAAGCGACTATGTGAATGTTGACATTCTCCAGTTGTCGGTATTTCACCGTAACATATATAGTATATATACCCACTCTGTTACTCGGCCCAGTGAGCTCAGATTTTTTATACTTATATATTGGTCAATTGCTCATTTTTTGCTTTAAAAATGATTGAATTATGTTGTTCTTACTTTCCGGTTAAGGTTTTTAGGCCTTTAGTAAATCTGCATGCAATATCTGTGGAATTATGAACAATTTAAAAGTTTTTAAAGTCTGGCTAAGCCTACTTATTTTTACGAAAGCAGTTTACATTTGAAATTTAGCAGAATAGGGCATTTGTTGCCAATCTAGAGAAACTAAGCTTCCCAGCAACAAAGATTATTGCAAATTAAATCACGCTTAAACCGTTTTGGAATTTACTCGAGGAAATCAGTATTTAAGATTTACTTCGTAATTTTTAATATAGAGTTTCGTAATTTTTAATATATATTTTATTTTGAGTTTTTATGCATTTTTGCTTTATTGCGAACTGTGAACTGAATTAATTGAATGAAAAATGCTGAATCGTCTGTGAAACGCTGTTTCTTTCCTTTTCTTTTTTTGTTTATTTAATTTCTTTTATACATCGTTTTAGATTTATCATAGTATTCGAATAGAACATGTGGCAACGATTAAATAATTCTCCAGATGATATACATAATTTTTGTGCATTCTGAGTTATAAAATGAATGAGATGTAACGCTGTTAAGTGAACCTAGCGCCAGTGTGTCGCTAAGGTAAAGAAAGATAGTGAATTTTTAAAGAGTGTATTTATTCTATTGCGGTTTATGCTCTATTGAAAGTAGATTTAATTCAATCCAATAAGTTTAAATGAAATGCAAAATACGTATATTTTAATATTCCGTAGAAGTAAGTCATATGATGTGCACATCAAATTTTTTAATATAGGAATAGAAATAGGCTGTTAATTTAAACTAATAAAAATAGCTTATTGTTTAATTTTGTCGAAAAAATAAGCTTTGTATTTTATTTTACTGAAATAAAATTTTATTTTTAAGATAAAACCTTTTGTAAACAAGATAAAGTTTTCGGTAAATAAGATAAACGAAAAAATAAAATTCTCCCATGTGTTTAAAAGTAAATACGTATTTGGTCGGCAGAAATAAACAATGACTCAACGGAATTTTTGAATAATTTTTAAAAAACACAACCGAATACAAACCAAAAAAAAATTATATTCATCATTTGTGTTTGCTTAAATTATTTAAACTGAAAAGTACTCAAGCAAACTGTGGAGACTTTTGGCTTCATTAAAATCGTGAATATAAATAATGTGTGTTCCAAGTTTAAATAGAAAATGCTGATACAAGCAAACATTAGAAAGACGAAGAAATAAACAACGAAATTTTTATGCCATTTCTGCGTAGGCATATCATTATTTCTATCTAACACATTATGCAAAACTCCGCCTTCTCGACACTCAAAACTGCAATTCCGATCTGCATTTTGAAAATAATGCACAGAAAGCAGAGATGGATATCCACCATTATTTCAGACCCGTGGGTAAAATGATATTCTCTCACTCTTTTTTTTTTTTCGATTTTCTTTTTCGCATTTCTCCCTGCTCCCTTCATTTGCTTATCTGTTTATGTTATTTACATTGCTCCCTACCCTTTTTCAACTACCGCCTCCTTGTCATACAAGGCCTGAGGGTCCAGGCAGTTCAAACAAAGTAAACAAACAAAGCGAACAGCCGACGCAGAGAATAATGGTAAAATTGAATTTCCATACGAGGAAAAAGCATATTTAATTCTCTTCCCTGTTTTTTGTTATTTGTATTTTTGTTTAGTCCATAGCCATATTCAGCAAATGAAACTGAACGAATTACACTTATTTTGTTACTGCTCGGCAATAATATGTCAGAAAATCCAGACGCACACTATCGTCTGCGTCTCTGGCCGGCATTTATTACAAGCGTTCTTTTTCACGGCGCGAAAACAAATTGCGCTTGTCAAATACCGCCCTCTGTTCCACCCATTTCAAGTAAAAAATTATAAGGGACGGGGGGGGGAGAGGAATGACGAAAGGAACCGTCGTTTTAATTACACAACGTTCGTCCGATGAATGACACGTGGATGTGGAGGCAGGAGTTGAAAAACATAAGAGAGAAAACTGGGAACTCTTTTTCTTTGCTTTTTATCCACTCGTTCCTCGGTTTGTTTATACATTTTCGGGTAGTGCGCTTTTATCTCTTTGATTTTATATCCACAATTTTATCTGAGGATAAAAAATGCTAAAACCTGGTTTGGAATAAATGATTTTTCATGCTTGAACGTGTTGGGACCTTTAGTTTTCCTAATGTAGCGCAGTAAGTTTCTATTACTTTATTTTTAAAACTGGTGGAGATAACACTGGTTAATAATTCGCTCAGTGTAATTGCTTACAATACATATAATTAATCCTGCAACCTCATAACATTAAAATTATAATATAACATTAAAATTTATTTATGCTGGTTATATACTGGACATCAAAATTGAAGGCCCAAAATTGTACATCCGTGCATACGTTAGCGCCTGAAACATACAAATTCGGTGATTGACAACATGGTGCGGAATGGACCCATCTTGGAATTCCGGTCCGTAGCATTGTTTAAATGAATGTGCTTTCTGAGAGGGATCAGCATTCAATAGTTATGACTCAAAGTATCATTTACGTGAAGGTCTAAAGTGGAGAATGATTGGCAGAAAAGAGGGAGTTCAAACACAAAAGGAGGACGCACAAGGTTTGAATATCCCTCAGTGTCATGTCAGGAGTTTGGAGCCGCGTTTTGTACACTGGATCAGTTGACAGACAGCCTGGTCAAGGGTGAACAAGAACAACAACTGCATCAGAAGACCGTTTTCTACAGTTATCAGCTCGAAGAAACCGCGAAACAACTACATGATACTTGGTTTTAGACTCCAGGCTGTCCTAGGAACTCGAATTAGGCTTTCTACTGCTGAACGAAGGCTTAACGAGGTTGGAATGTACGCGAGAAAACCAATGGCTTAAGTCACACTTACTTAAACTTCCAGAATGGACTATTTAAACTGGTGCCGTCATCATGTTCTATGGAGCCAAGACGACTGGGCTCAAGTATAGTTTACTGACGAGTCCAAATATACTCTGAACTATGATTCTAGACGTGCTTTGATCTAGAGAGAACAAAGACGGAACTTGCGTTTCCTTGTCTGCGAAATATCCCTTTTCCTTGACCGCATTTTAATGGTCTGAGGAGGAATCCTGACAAATGGCCGCACCCACCTGCATATCTTTCAAAGGAGGTTTTCTAACCGCTCGGAGATATGTGCACGAGGCACTGGAACTCCACGTTGGACTATTCAGGGGTGCTGTTGGCCCACAGGTTTTGCTAATGGATGACACCGCTCAGCTTATCGAGCATATGTGGTTACAGAATGCAGAAAGTCTTACAAACAGAAGACGTCACTCCAATGGATTAGCCAACTTACTCAGCCGGCTTGAATCCAGTTGAGCATGTGGGGGTATTTTAAGGCGCCGAATTTCAGCATACCAAATTCCTCCCCGAAGCCCCTGGGAGCTGAAAAATGTGGTTTCAAGACAGTGGCGCGTAATTCTACAAGACTTTACAAAGTCTATGAAATCATAATGTGAGGTATGCATATCTGTTCGAGGCAACCATATGGCGATATTAAAGAAAAGGATTTCCCTGAAAGGTGGCTAATAATTTTCCAATTTCCATAAATACGGTTTTAATTTCAATATTTTGCAAATATCAAGTGCCAAACATTGTAATTTATGTTAACTGCCCCCCAAAAAAGGTGGGGGCAGGTCCCGTTCTATTGGGCCAATTGAAGAAATTCAAATTGCGTTTTTCATGCCTCGAAAGGCGACTTAAAATATATATTAGATTTATATATAGCATTGTTCTAATATGGGATTTCGACACAAAATCGGACTTTTTCTAAAATGATGTACCAGCAGTTATCCTAATACACAGTAAATTCACGATGTTTACAGTCAGTCTGAAAATGTAAAATTTATTTTTTAAGTTAGACTACTATAGATTTATAACAGAGAAACGGAGATCAGAGAAGGAAGTTTTTTTCTTATACACGTGTATTACATTCAGCAACTTGGTCGAGATCATCATGTAATCTAGTGTGGTTTAGTTTTCTCACTAAATTCATGAACTCAGCTATTTATGTAAAATAAGTGCTTAAAACTGCTTTTATATTAACAGCATCTTTGAAGGATTTTATAATTTTATAAAACAGGAAGCCATTTGAAGATTACTGCATGTAATTTTGTTTTGTCTGGAGTTATAATTAAACGATAATTTTCATGTATTACTCATGCGTTTCATTCAACGAAAACTAAACTGTAAGAATCCCGCCTTAACGTCACTACACCAGGAGAAAATGTCATCGGAAAGTACATCCACTCACAAGTACAGATATTTTATTTTCGTATGCATGTGGCGCGGTACGGAATGCTTATATGCTTCCGGGTTCGAATCCCGGTGAAGGTATGAATGAGTCGACCGTGGCCCGCCTATTAGGTGCCTCCATAATAAAGTGACCTTAGGAAAAGCCAACACCTATAATGACTAGTGCTTGCCTTTCGGGGAAAAAATTGAATACAAAGGTCTGGTGATCGAATTGAGAAATAATTTGTCACTGGCAAAAAATCCAGACCACTTGATTTAATACTCATGACATTATTTATGTGAATAGGCTTATCTAAGTGACATCTTTACTTCAATATTTGGAGACTTACAATGATTTGTTATGATAATCATCGGACCACCGATGTTTACTTTCCGAAACACATCAGGTAACAACTTGTTCGAAGTCTGGATGCCTTCAACAAGCTTCACATTCAGAAAGCTTGTAAAATTTTGCTGTGCTTTCATAGTATTAGTAAAAAGCAATCCTTTCATACAGTTATTCTTGTCAGGCACCTTAGAAGTTTTTATAATAAATTATTACTTAAATGTTATGGAAAGGTATCTTTAATTATGGCAAAGCACTCGACGGATACCTGCCTAAGGACACCTTCGTGGAGGATTTCCTGAAGAAAACTGGCTTGTATGTACGTTACACATGCGGAAATCGCCGCCCAACCTGTACAGTGCTTAGTGTCACTGACTAGCATGACGAATCCCGGATAAGGCACTGATGTTTGTATATGTATAGTGTCCGTGCGGCATGGGGGCACTCTAAATATGCGGCGATCCGAAAGTCCTCTCGACAGGTTGCTGGTAGCAGAGCCTCGAACCCGCTCCCCCCCGGACTGCTCTTCAACAAAATTGGGAGCGGAACTTAGCTGAATACCTAAGGTATTTACAGTCACCTGTAAAATGCATAAGGCTGTTGCCAACGGCAGGCATATCTTGTGCTGCTTGCCACGAGAAATCACGTGGGTTTGGGCTGACTAAAGGTCAGACAAAGGACCGTTAGTCAACAACATGCGGGAAAAACTAAGACGGCCATGCAGCCAGCCGGTTCGCCGGGATTCGAACTCCGCATCGAACTACCAGTGTTCAGGGAGTTTACAGCTCGGCCGCTAGTCGCCCATAATGAGGTGCAAGAAGAGGAAGAGTGAATTTGCTTGGTTACATGAGCTGTACGTAAGTCACGTGATCTTTGAAGTCATCTGCATTGTTTCTTTACAAAAGCTATACATAAGTCACGTGATCTCATGGGTTATTGGAATGTATTTTATTATCATTTATTAAAACTAAATATTCTGAATACAGGAAATAAAGTATTTTACGATTTCTTCCTTTTAAAAATCATGCAGGCTTAAAAATAAATATTCAAAACAGCAGCCATCCATATATCAATAATATACCCGTAACTGTAGCTGCTGAAATCTTCGGAACAAAACTCAAAAGTAAAAAATATGAGAGCTATTTACAGGGCTTTTTGCGGGGCATAAGTTGATGGATCGCATGGGTTTGCACCCCCGTTTTTCAATCCCTCTTTTAACTTGACGATGAGTTATGAACGAAAGCAACACCTACCTTCAGCTATCGGAGAAAATATTTCGCAAGGAAGAACAGAAGAGCATAGAAAGCTTTAAAAATCCCTAAGTGTAATTTATTTTTTTATTGACGTCTATTAATAAAAATATATGGATTCCTAACTCCACCTTTAGAGCAATCTGCTTACGTTTTCTTGAAATATATTTTCAGCCCCGGATGGAAGCATAAATTCTGTCGTCAGAATGAATTTTCGAATACTTATTTATTTTAGCATCCATAAATACCTCTACCTCTGACACGAAAGTGACATTATGCACATATTTTTGGTACAAGTGTTTCGTAGATATTGAATTAAACATTGCTCTGTGTTCATGATTTATACACATGCCTTTAAAGTCATTATTGCGACGGGAGACGTTAAATCATAAATAATTTCTCAAAAGGCATAACTTAAATGCAAATTCTGATTTGAGCAAAACTGAATTCTTTTCGAGTATTGAAATCGGCTGCAAATGATATTCTAGCTTCCCTTTATTAGTTCCTTGCACGAAATCGTCCGTTTGCAGCGTCTGATATTTTTCCCGACAGAACTTGCGAGTTTTATGTAAACAAATCTTTAGAATTATATGTAACGGATATTTTTGCTTACTAGGCTAGCTTATCATTTCCGTTTTTTTTTCGGATTAATTACTCTTGGATTTTTCAGTTTCATATGTTCTTGTATGTGATGTGAATAAAAATAAGAAAAACTGGACAACATGTTCTTCATTCAAGAATCTCATTTAAATTTCTAGTGATATTATTATTAGTCCAAAGGAGCTTTGTCCCTGAAGGACTATTGTTTTCGTTTTGCGATTTTGCCATCGGAAACATTAAAAGTCTGTATCACTTTTCAAACTGTTGCCACGAAATATTGCAGCCCTGTATTATATTTAAAGAAATTAAATAATGAAGAATGGGCATAAATGTATGTATGTTTCTCGCATTGTGATCAAACGACGGTACCTAAAGCCATCGAATTTTGAATGCCGTCATCCTGCTGCGAATACAGACATCTGGAAGCCCAAATTTGAAATTTTGAATTTGTTTTATTAACGATTTCATATTTTCTAAAACTTTAACGAATTTTTGATGAACAAACTCGAGAATTTCAAAGCGGGCCATGGCAACGTTGTACAGAAAAAAACATTTTTATCTGCAGTGCGTGAGACTGTGTGTAGGAAATTCTAAAGATAGGCTCAGTTTAAAATTATTTTGCGATATTGTTCTTTAACTGAATTTTATGGTTTAAATGCGAAGAACATGATATTCAATGAATAAAAGTAACATACAAAATGTTTAAAAAACGCCCCTTTGGACGTAATTTAAAATCTGAAACCTTTCAGATTTTTTTTAACGTTATTTTTTTTATTCTGGTTTATTTCAAGAATTTTTTAATAGTTTCTCAAGTGCAATTGGCTCTAATGAGTCATTAAATAATACTGACAAGCTCATATATCTAAAATCTTTTCTTTCGGGTGATGCTTACAAAATTGTTTCGGAACTTCGGAATTAAAATCACGAATAAGATGAAATGCATGAACAATATTGACGTTAATCAGGTTCTAACTGGATACCTTCGTGGTGTAGTTGCCAGGACGCTCGACGCGTAACCGAGAGGTCCGTAGTTTGATTCCCGGCGAAAGCGTTGCTCATTTTTCATGGCTTCTGCCTCCAAAAATACCTAATGGCTCTACAATGCTTTTCCTTTATCTTGGGATGATCCTCAATAATACCCTTACATGATCCCCACACACCACTTCCATTATCCAGAAGTTCCGAGTTCGTAAAGCCCAACTTTATCCCTTAATGGCTCGGAACAGTGCATTATCTGTAGACAATAAGGTACTTATTTACAAGTCCATTCTCAGGCCATTACTTTGCTATGCAAGTCCAGTTTGGGCCCATACTAGAAAAACGAACAGACAGAAACTTCAGGTCTGTCAAAATAGTGTACTTAGACAGATCACTAATACTGAATGTTACATCAGAAACAATAGAATCCACGAGGAACTTGACATGGAGTTGCTCAGGACCCATTACTATAAACTTGCTAAACATTTTCATAACAGGCAGCAACTTATCGACAACTCCAGTATAAAAATTTGTAACTATGATTATAATGATTTAAACAATACGAACAGACCCCTGGCCCAGTTAAATACCTGGATTATGTAAACCTCACCTTTTTCTATCATACCTCTAGTTGCTATGTACCATCATTTTACTGTATCCCTGAATTATATGTCTGTATTTGTGTATGTATATGTTACTGCGAAAGACCGAAATTGGAGAATGTCGACTTTCACCGGAGAATGTCAACATTAACCAAATGCGTCGGTGAAAGATCGAATATAACATTGCATTCTTGTACATTCGGACTCTCACCGGTGTATGTCGACAATCACAGATATACTCTGCTGTAGGTCGAAAAGAAAGGCGACTGGCTGTTTCCCATAAATGCAATTGTAAAAGCGAGGGCCTCTTGTGCAATTCAAAGTCTCGTAATAGTTTAAGTTGTTGCAATTAATCAGATTTGAATTACATAATTTAGTAAGTTTTTTATTACTATTATTTTATTTTCTCATTTACCACGTACTGTATAATTAAGTAAGTTTTTTAACTTCTATTATTTTCCTTTCTCGTTTTGAATGTATTGTGTGTTTTAAGTACTCGTGTGTTTTTTCGCGACCGAATGACGGAGAAGAAAATATAATATTCTCATGTATTCAACATTCACCATTAGTACACGGTGAATGTCGACATTCACCGGTGTAAGTCAGAAATAAGAGTATTTGGAAAATATTTCGAACATACACCATGCGACTATGTGAATGTTGACATTCACCGGTGAAAGTCGACATTCTCCAGATTTTGGTGTTTCACCATAACATATATACATAATGTTAATTATCATTTTCTATCACGCATTTGTTTTGTGTAATCTTTTCATATTACTTATTGATATGGATTCGGTCTACTAGCATTTGCACTATCTAATCACGTGATATCCCATTTCACCAGCTTGACAGCCTCTGGGCCTAATCTAATTAACAGCTCATCGACTTCCTAGTTTACCTTTTGCTCATATCTGTTAGGTTTTAGCAACAGAGCATATTAAATTTAAGCTTTAACTCTTAATATATATAAAAATTATATCCTTAATTGATAGGTTAATCATATATCAAGTTTTGAAGTTGCCAACTTATTGTACAAGGGGTAGAGCCTAAGCTCAGGTACCCTGGTGTAGCAACCACCGTTTCATTACTGAAAGGACTGGATATAGTAGGTTTCTGCTCTATTTCATCCGATTTAATCTACAGGAAAATAAACTATATAATAGTTGTCAGGTTGATGACAATATTAGGCATTTTGTGGTTGATTGTGGTTTAACGGCCGCTATTAGGTAGATTTTTAACATTACAGATTTTCGGTTTTCTTCCTCAAAGGATCCGTTGGCGCTTCTGCAGCGGATCCGTTGGCGGCGGTGCGTATTTACTCGCCAAGCTCGCCTGCTAACTGGTCATGATTTTAGCGGTGTACAGTTCACTTTGATTATATTTAAAGCATATAAATTAAAGATACATATTAAAGGCTTATAAATTAAAGTTAATAAGACTTACCATTAATAGGTTAAACATGATACAGCATATAAATTAAAGTGTATATAGTAATACTTAGGCTTAGCAACACTTCATATTTCTTTTATTAAATTTGTATGATCCTGAAAGGGCCTTTTTTTAAATGTGCACTTACGGAAATTGTCGGAGACTTGTTGTCTTTTTCATTAAGAATTCTCATAAAGTGTCTTTTTCATTAAGTATTCGATATCCTCAAAATTGTATCTAATAATGAGTGCTACTGTACATATAATAGATTAATGGATTCATTACTAAATAATACATTTAAAACATTCATTTTACACAAGCAATTTTTCAAATGTTTCAAACGCAAAGTTGTTTTTTGAATTTACTTGTTGATAGCTTAAAGCATTTTATTTTGAAACAACTGCCTTTTTCTAAATAAATTTGGCAATGCCATGAATCTTCAATAATATTCAAATCCTTCTAGCATTGTAAATAAAACTAGAATATTATACATTTTATCTTTTAAGAGTCATTCAAACTTTGATTATTACACAAAACAATGGTTTGCTAACTTTGATGACTCTGGGAATATATAAAACTATTTTGTCGTCTCAGAGAACTAGTAATACTTTTTATTTCATTCTAGTTGTAAGGTTTTAGTTAAACTAACCAGTTTTATTTTAATTTAAATCTTTCTATCTCTTCTCAGTTTCAACTTCCCGTCAGAAGAAGCGCGCGTTTTCAGCTTATGCTAATTTGAAGTAGAGTTAAGTACTATTTAAACCAGAGGTAGAAACCTCTCAGTGTGAGAGAGCTTTTAGTCTCAGATCACGGTCATTCTGTTCGACGTTCGCTTGACCAGCTAGCAGCCAAATTATAAGCCATAGTGCTTACTTCGTGATTGCTTATTGAAATAAATTGAAGTGCGCTAGTATTAGTATTTCTTGCTACGCACAATTTAGTTAGCGGCCAACTCCGCGATTTAGCTCTGTGAGCAAGGATTTAATTAAATTTATATTTAGCTTAGTTTAAATTTATCTGATTGTTAAATTAGGCCCAAGTGTGGTCTTTTACTTTCTGTATCCCTCCTGAGTTGGGAAGTGATTTGTAAATAATATTGATTTAATAAAAGAGGATTTTAAATCCCTTTCAAGTGCAGTTATTATACTACTTCAGCACAGTATCTACACCAGAACATAGCTGATTTCAGCTCCCTGTTCCAGATCAGGACTGAAGGACTTTAAGGAGTTACTTTAAGATGTTTGCCAAGCACATGCACAGAACACTCAGTCCTGACATAGTCATCTATATAAACACTAAAAAGTATCCTCTGAAAAGTAATTGTTAAAATACATTAAAAATATATCAAAATTTTAAGCTTGAAAACTGATTTAATTATTCTAAACAGCCGTGTTATCAATTATCATCATCCCCCCCCACCCCGCCGTATTTTCACCACCTCATCCCGTACTGACGTACCACTAGCTAGCGGAAGAACGCAGCCGCGAACAGAGGAGAACACAGTCTAAGCTCCCACAAACGAATTCTACGGGTTACCAGTTTTAAACTATTATCGCCATTTTTGGCGGTTTTTATATTTACCGGATCCTTTGCGGGTGTGCTTCCCTGATTTTAATGTAAATACCATTCATTGTGAAGTTTTTACACCATATACCATAGCTCTAAAGAAGTTTATTAATAAAAAAAGAGGATTTTGTTGGAATCTTCTGTTAAAATTGAATTCTGTATTTATACAAGTTTTAAATATCTGTGGCGTTCTATGCTGTGATTTTTGTGTTTGTGGTTTTTGTTTGTAGTTTTATGTTAGATGTGCTTCCTTATTTTTAATTTAATTCTTTTTTTTATTTATTGTTTTGGGGCGAGTGGGTCGCTAGCTGTCCTCGCTTGTGGAAAGACAGGGCCCCTTCTTCTGAGCTATGGAACACTCGTGTCCAGCCGGGCTGAAGAGAGCCGCCAAATCTTACCAAGGAAAGCACAAAATGCTGAAAATTAAAAACAATACATTCGAGCCTCACTAATACGAGTAATATCAAATACGTTAATATGAGTTCACAATGACAGTGGAAGAAGATATAAGAAAAAGCAATCTGCACTTTTATAAAGTGTTTTAATCTCAGAGAGGCTTTTAGGAAAGTTTTACCGAAAAGCTTACCTTCTATACGAATGAACTCGTATACGGCTTTGAAGCCTTCGTATTCTATGCTGTCGTCGGAGGAGAATTTGAGCCATAGGAACCTGTCCTTCGACGTGAGCAGGGGTGGGAACTCGTGGCCACAGAACTTCTTGATGAGTGGGCTGTAACCGTGTGGACCATTCCGGATTTCCAACCAGTCGTACTCACATGTAGGGGAGTCCTCCAAATGGAACCCCTCGCGGAAATCTAACCGTATCACGTGGCCATGGGGAGCTACGAACATTAAAACATATATTGTTATTAAACAGTTATAATTACAGTTAAGTACAACACAATTAATAATAATAAAGTTTTTGCACTTTAAAGTTCTTTATATTTATTCTCAGTAAACACATTAAACATAAGTCACTAAGAAAAGCGACTATTAATCTAGTTGAGAGTTTCAAAGAAATATTTCATTAATAGTTTAAAGGCAGTTGTAGCAAAGGTAGTCCGAAATGCTTTCACAAAAGTGGTTAACGAATTTGCAAACGGGTTGTAAAATGTCCCGATTCACGAAGCAAACACGATGGTCGTCGCAAATCAAAGGCAAAGTTAAATTTACTTCATATCTTTGTTTAACAGCTAATAAATACACACACACGCAAAAAAATGGGAGGGGGGAAGAAAAAGAGATGATCGGAATAAACAAAGATAACTAACAGGGGGGAAGATAACTAGCAATAAAATACTTTCAAATTCGCTAAAACAACCTTGCATTTGGCGTACATTCACTAAAAACACTCAATCGATTTCGAGGGCAGCTACAGATCCCTCCTCATCAGGAGAACAAAATATCTAGAAAGGGAAAGAAAGCTGAGTAACGGCTTTTTATACTCTCGGGTAGAACCACGCGCGAGGAGGCAACGCGCGTTCTTGATGATTATTTTTGTCGATAGATGGCGTTGCCTCCTCGCGCGTGGTTCTACCCGAGAGTATAAAAAACCGTTACTCAGCTTTCTTTCCCTTTCTAGATATTTTGTTCTCCTGATGAGGAGGGATCTGTAGCTGCCCTCGAAATCAATTGAGTGTTTTTAGTGAATGTACGCCAAATGCAAGGCTGTTTTAGCGAATTTGATTGTCACATTGGCGTGTTCTCTTCTATTGTAATAAAATACTTCTTAATATCATGTCACTGCTGAAGAACAGTAGTAGTTCGGATCCGTATGTCATCGAACTGTACGCCTAAATTCGTCCATTACGACAGGTTAGCTCCTTGCTATGGCCATAGTACGTAGTATACATAATGTAAATAGTATAGGACCTTGGTCCTCTTTGTTTCTAAATTTGTAAATTTGTGCAGTCATTTATTGATTTAGTATTTGATTTGTTTTATGTTACTTACTGCAATTATTGTTTTGTTGTTTTTTACTGTATTGTAATGTGTATTATTACATTGATTCTTTAGTATTTCGTGTCCAGGGATTGTATTGCCGGGACTTGCAGTCCTTGGGAAGGGGGCAGTGTTACGAATTTTGTATTTAGATAACTAATGCTAGTACAATTACAATTAAAATTGCTATATTTCCCAGTTCAATGCAGCGCGAGATGAATTTTAAGAGAAAGCTATACCGAAAAAGTCCAAATACAGGAACACGTGCATTTAACATTGAATAAAAGTTTATCCCGGTAAATTATATTTAATTTAATAAATGTAATTGAGTACTACGTTAGGTGTAATCAAAATTACACCCTGCTTTCTAGAAATCTCGAAAAGCAGAAAAGGCTAGAACTATCTTGCGCGGCCTATTGAAAACTATAAATAGTCAGAGAGAGAACATCTCAGCTCAGTAGTTTGTATAGTATAGTTAGCTGCTATAGTCATTGTTGCGAATTCGCGGTGAGATCGGATTAGCTTTATCTTTAAATGTGCTGTGAATTGCGTTCTATTTAACGTATTTGCGTTCTACTGATTATTACTGCCTGATATTGTGAACACTTGTAAGAATATCTCTGAGGAACCTTCCTGAGTTTTCTTATATTTCTTGTGATAAGAATAAATTTTTTTAACCGTTCATCGGACTAGTGCATTCAATCAATTACGAGCTCGTACGCACGCAACAATATTTTGAAGTTAGAATAACGCGGATAATGTAATGTAATGAATTCAATATTTATTTTTCGAGATTATTGATTTTCAAAGCAAGAAAAATGTAAAAAATATATTTCTAATATTTTCTGTTAATTATCAAGTCTGATTAAAGTGATTCATTCATAAATATTGTTACGAAATTTGTATTTAATTTGCTATTTTAGTAGAATTATGATTAAAATTGTTTTATTTTCCCATGCAATGCAGCACGTGACGAAATTCAAGAGAAAGCTACGCCGGAAAAGTTAAAATACAAGAGTCCGTGCATTTAACTTTTAGTAACTGGATATCTCGTAACTGTTTTTGCTATCCCCCCCAAAAAAAATCGAGAAAATACGAGAAAGTTCTCGTGCTTGATTAAAAAGCTTATAAATGCCGGATTAAAACATCTCAGCTCAGTTGTAGTTGTTTTAAGCGAACTGTAGTTGTTTACTTAGTGCTGTTATTGATCGTAGCGAATTCGCGGTGAGATCGGATTAGTTTTCTCTGTACTTTGAATTTTTGTTTATATTTTAGTACTTCAAAATATAACTACTGTGAGATATTGTCATATTGTACGAATATTTCAGAGGAAATATTTCAGGATTTTGTTTTATTTCTTGTGAAAAGAATAAATTTTAGTAACTTTTTAACGACTTGCGCATTCAATCCATTACGAACCCCATGGTCTCATTTGTGTAAGACCATGGTCCTATTTGTATTTAGTATCTGATTTGTACTTGATTGTATTTGATTTGAATTTAGTATCTGATAGTATTTGATCAGTATTTAGTATTTGATAGTATTTGATCAGTATTTAGTATCTGATAGTATTTGATCAGTATTTAGTATCTGATAGTATTTGATCAGTATTTAGTATTTGATAGTATTTGATTTGTATTTAGTATTTGATAGTATTTGATTTGTATTTAGTATTTGATAGTATTTGATGTGTATTTAGTATTTGATAGTATTTGATTTGTATTTAGTATTTGATAGTATTTGATGTGTATTTAGTATTTGATGTGTATTTAGTATTTGATAGTATTTGATTTGTATTTAGTATCTAATAGTATTTGATCAGTATTTAGTATTTGATAGTATTTGATTTGTATTTAGCATTTGATAGTATCTGATCTGTTGAAAGTTACTTATTGCAATTATTGTTTATGTCGTTATTATACTGTAATGTTTATTATTGAATTGATTGATGCCTTAGTTTAAGTTTGGCTTCTTGTCCAGGGATTGTACTGCCCGTGACGTGCAGTCCTTGGGAAGGGGGCTATGTTACCGAATTTATAATTAATTTGCTAATTTAGTAGAATTATGATTAAAATTATTTTATTTTCCCCTGCAATGCAGCGGGTGACGAAATTTAAGAGTAAACTACTCGGAAAGAGTAAAAATACAAGAGCGCTTGCCCTTTAATAAATACATATCTCGTAATTGTTTTTGCTATCCAGGAAAATCGAGAAAATATGCGAAAGTTCTCGTGCTTGATTACAAAGCATTAAAAGCCGAATTAAAACATCTCAGCTCAGTTGTAGTTGTTTAAAGCGAACTGGTGTTGTTTACATAGTGCTGTTATTGATTGTAGAGAATTCGCGGTGAGATTCCATTAACTTTCTCCGCTTTGAATTGTGTTCTGTTTAACTTTTAAATAGCTTAAAATATAACTACTGTGAGATATTTTGATATTGTACGAATATCTGTGAGGAAATATTTCAGCATTTTTTTTTAATTTCTTGTGAAAAGAACAAATTTTATTAGCTTTTTAATGACTTGTGCATTCAATCCATTACGAACCCGTACGCACGCAACAATATGCAATAAAATAAAAATATGGACTTTCCGTAAAGTCGCAGCCTACATTAGCAGATAGGTATTAAGCGGTGATCATCTACCTTCGTTACAATGACTAAAGGAGGAGGTTTTCGTTGATTAATTTGTTTTAACAAAACAAGCCTGAACTATTTTCCTAAATAGCTAAACTACGTATTTACGAAAAATTTGCTAGCATTTATATTCAAACCTCTTTAGCCTGCCGAATGAGATTATGTATTTGCGGCAGTCAAATGGCCCACTGAATAAGAATATTGCTGCCCGACTGCAGCTTTGGGGGCTAGGTGAGGGTGGGTGAACTTAAGGTTTCTTGGCGCCTATTCACACTTTACTAGAGATAATTGAAAATGTCTGGAAATAAATGTGTTTATATTCATATTAATTTAGAGATACGACGAAGCTCTCTGCAACTAAAACATCGTGTTGAAAATGATGGTTTTTACAAAGTTTTCTCAACTGATATAGTGGTTAGCGTCGCTGACTGCCGTGCCGAAGGGCCTGGGTTCGAATCCCGGAGAATGTATGGATGTTTGTATAGTGTCCGTGCGGCATGGGGGAACTCTAAATATGCGGTGAACAGAAAGTCCTCTCCAGAGGTTGGTGGGAGGGGAAGAGGAATGGGAAATCCTCTGACCTATCTTCCCCGGGGTGCTTTCCATCAAAATTGGGGGCGGAACTGAGCTAAATCGCACTGTCACTTGTAAGATGCTCAAGGCCGCTGCCAACGACAGGCGTAATCTTGCGTTCCTTGCCACGACGGCTTGGTCAGACAAGTGAGCATTTGTCGAAAACAACTACAGCAAAATTTTCAAGGCTGAAAGATTATAAAATGTTTGTTTAGTACTCCCTAAACTTTCTTGGTGGAATAGGAACAGCAGCTAAAAGTAAAAAGAAACATTTAAAATTCAGAAGAAATTTGCATAAAATGTTCTTGATAAATAAATATTTTGAATGATCGGATCATTGGACATCATAATATTAGCACGCAGATTGAACCGCTTTTCCAAGCAAATCTTCTACAATCTTACAATCCAAGGGGACATCACCATTGCATATCTGTTAAAACACATTCTTTCCCCTGAGCGATTGCTCAAGGCAAAACACACGGGGTTTACTCGAAGCGGAAGGATGCCTTCATGGAGAAACATTTTACAGAAAAACAGCTTGCATTTATATTACAAATTGGAAAAAACACAAAATCACTCATGCAAGCAGATCATGCATTTGGGATTTGAACCTGGTCCAACTACAAGCGGTCAAGGTTTATCCATTCAACTTACTGATGGGTTTTTTTTCACAACACACATCTCCACTTTTTATCATTGCAATTGCCAAGAACCAAACTTGCCACAGAACATGGCGTCTTACGTAAACTATTAATCTTTTAATATCCAAAAGCGAGATCCATATAGCTAAATTTTTAATTCAGTGCCTAGTCTCAAGACAACTTATTCACATTATTATTATTATAGAACGTTATTAGCAGCTACAGGTGTAACATTCTGAATAGCTTTACGTGCTTTAAAAATAGTGAGTTTCAGTCAAGGTTTTGGAGAACATATTCTGCATTATTTATTAACATTTATAAACGAAACAAATTTGAGTACGGAATGTATTTGAAAGAAGTGATTGACAAAAAAATAAAGCGAAATGCACTTAAGAATTTACGCTTTTCAAAGTTCACAGTGTGTAAAACATTTGAAAAAATGCTTTTTTTGGTTTGTAAAATGTAATCCGTATACTGCGAAATATAGCAGATTTCCACTTTGCAAGTCTCCAGATATTTATAAATCCTTCCCGGTACCGATTGTTCTTTTCTGGCCAAGCAAAATTAAACCTTTTGAAGTTTATATTTTCCATACTATTATTTTATTTTAACTCTCTTGTACGAAGTAGAAAGGAAGTATTGTAATCGAGAGAAATTTCGGGTATCACATTTCAACGAAAACACCCATTTTGATCGCTATCGAATGCAATTTAACGATGTTTTTGCCCGATATCGCTACGTAAAGACAGAATAAAGGACTCTCGTTTCCCCAAATTATTATAAAACTGTTTTAAAATGGATTCTGAAGAGATTTTTCCTTTGCGTCTGTGCGTACGTATGTATGTATGTGTGTATGTATGTATATCGCATAACTCAAAAACGAATAGACTCAGAACGTTGAAATTTTATAAACAGGACTGCTATAACATGTAGATGTGCACCTCCTATTTTCGTTGCAATCGGCAACATCAAAGTTATATAAATATATGTATATCCACTCTGTTACTCCGCACAGTGAGCTCAGTTTCTTTATTCTTATATGTTTGTAAACTGTGCATTTTTTGCTTTAAAAATTATTGAATCCTTTTGTTCTTATCATCCCCTTAAGGTTTTTATGCTTTTAGTTACCCTGCATATTATAGTTGTAGAATTATCAACAATTTAAAAGTTGTTTAAGTGCGGCTAAGCCTAATTTGTTTTGTCATTGTGGCCATATTTGTTTATATTTGAAACTCAGCAGAATAGCGGATTTGTTGCTTTTCTAGACAAGCTAAGCTTCTCAACAACAAAATAACGTCTTCTTTTGTTATTGCCAATTAAATTATGCTTAATCCGTTCTAATATCATCATTCAAGTTATTAAATAATCCCATATGTTCACACAGCATAGTGTCCACAACAAATTAAGTCAGTTTCTGCGCTTTCAGTGTCTTTTTACCGAGTGAGACCAAAAGTAAACTTAGAGTTGTGCGCCGAAAAATCTGCCGAATTGCTTGTTTTTGCGTAGAAACTGTAATTTTAATTGTAAAATGTTTTTTCATTATTTTAATTGTATTTGGTGTTTTATGTTTTTCTAGATCTTTCAATTTTTAATATAGATATTTTGAATTTTTACGTATTTTAGCCTTGTCGCGAAGTGAGAACTGAATTAATCGAATGAGAAATATATCTCTAATGAAATTCGAGGAAATAAGTTTAAATGAAAGGCAGTAAAAAATGAGTATAATTTAATATTACGTACAAGGAAGTCATGTGGTGTACACATCAGATTTTCTAATATGAACAATGTAAATTACAACACTGTATTTTCTTTCTAAGACGCTACAAATCATATTATAAATTTACTTTATTCGTCATCTGCGTTATTGCGTTTATATACACATTTTATTTTCGTTATTATACATGCAAATATTCTAAACATAAACATAACTTATTCTTCCAATATAAACATTGTCACAATTTTGCGTTGCGATATTCAAAAATGAAATCAAACTACGCGCGTAGGAAAAATCGTGACTGAACGTCCGATTCAAATTCAACATTGGAAGAATAAATTATACATACTATTAGCTAATAATTTCATTTCGCTCAACAAACCCTAAAGTCAATCATAAAAATATTCTAAATCATCATTATTCACATTTTTGGAACTATCCTTATTAATGTCTGTCAAATTTTGTAATAAAGCTATTAATATTTCCTCTAATATACTTGTTTTCATTCAAGAAACGTAATATCATCCATATCGTAACCTTAGAACAACATTTCAAAATGCACAAGGAAAGAAACAAAATTCTAAACGATATAATTTTCATTATTATACATCCGAATGTTCTAAGCATAAACATTTCATTCTTACAATTTTGCGTTGCCAAATGTAAAAATTAAATCAAACTCCGCGGATAGGGAAATTGTTTCTGATGTCACGAGCAATAAATACTATCTATCGAGAGGGCGGAAAAGTTAGTCTGCACTCAAGTCTCCGTTCGTACTGACTGATTGCATAAGACGATTAGAATAATTCAATACAATTACAACTTCGTTTATTTCATTTATTTTTACATGAAGGTGAAATGAGAGCAAATGTTTCTTTTACTTCAATTTAAAACAAACTGTATGTAGATATAAGAGCTATCACTTTTAAATTCTTACTATTAGCTCACACTCTCCCTATATCTTGTGCAAATTTTCAATCGTTAATAAAATACATTTCGCTCCTCTACTCAAATTCAAATGCATTTTTTAAACTTGTAGGAGATGACACTTGATGTTAATACAGTTTGTCCATATATAAGTCAATTCTTACTTATTTATTCCCGTTTATCGGAACTAAAGATACGCCGCTGTTTTTATTAAATACACAGGCTGTTCGCACATTTTTTAGACGATTTTGGTAAGCGGTGATAAAAAATCGTTTGCTGCAAAAGAAGTAATTGCAATTGTACTATGTTTTTAAAAGTCAAAGTTATCGTCTGTGGCTTGAAAGTTTTGTTTTTATTCAAAATGGCGAATTTAACAAAGCTTTGGTTCGAAGGCTACATTGACGCTCTTTCCGAAGAGAAATATGCATACTCCGTTATCTAAAAGCGATGTGAGAGTCATGGTTTTGTGATATCTAAAGAGTCGATAGGTAATATCATCAACAAGAAAGGAAAAAAACGTCAAATTGAAGCGTCAAGTGGGACGAAAATTCCAAACAAGTATCCGAGGAAAAAACGGACATCTTCGACTATTGCAAAGGTACCTTGTTTAACGCTAAAAGAAAATCCCCCTAGTCAAAGGACAGTTGTAAAATCATTAAAATGCTCGGTGTCCACTGTAAACAAAATGATAAACGTTGATTTAAATCTTAAGAAGCGAAAAAACGCAATGTGCATCGTCTTTTTCCAAAGCATATTCCAAAGCATGTCCAGCTCTGCAGAATTCTATATGAGAAACACTTATCCAAAGAAAAATGGAAAACAATTGTCACAATAGACGTCTCATGGGTGTATTTAAATGATTGTAACAAAAAAAGAGCCATTTAGTATGATAAAAGGGGAGAAAAAAATTAAGTACATGGTTCAAAGAATCGAAAGAAAGTTTTCCTAAGGGATTCATGATTGTTGCTGGTTTTTATTATAATGGCAAGTTAAAAATAAAGAGAGTGAAAAAAAATGTCAAGATTAACTCCAAATACTATCAGGAACCTATTTTATCGCCCATTTTTCTGAATGAAATACCATCGCTTTACCCACAGTGCCGTCCATCTGTGAGACTGCATCGGGACAAAGCTAGCAGTCACACATCCAAATCCACTGTAAATTTCCTAAAAGAAATGGAACAAAAAACTGGTATCGAGGCCATACCCTTCACTGATATCGCAACTAAATCTCCCGATGTGTCACCTATGGATTTTTGTGCTTTCGGAATTTAAAAAATGCATTATCCAAACGTTGTCCCAAAACCCTAACAGGACTCTTGAAAGCTGTTCGGGAGGAATGGGATAGAATACCTCTTCTGGCACTTCAAAAAGCATTATTATCCTGGAAATTGCGGCGTCGAAAGATAGTTCAGAATAAGAGATGTCAAATAGAACATTTAAAATGCAAGAATTTTATGTAATTTAATTTTATGTAATTTAGTTTTGTGAATACAATATACATCGTCTAAAAATGTGCGAACAGCCTCTGTACATTGTGAGACTTACAAATAATGACCGCTTATTAGGAATTCTAAAGTGCTGTAAAAATTAATTTTATAACAACTTATAACTAATAGTACATGGCTGCGATAAATGGGATTGTATTATTTAACAAAAATAAGTGGCAACAGTAAGATAGAGTTCTAAAGATTTTTAAAGTGTATGGAATTAAAGAATTGTAGTTTTATAGAGTTGGATGAAGCGGATGTAATGCCCCATTACGTAGCGAAAATTCTCTCCATATTTCGAAGTTAACGTGATAAGAATATATGTTTAAAATATAACCCTTTCAAATGTCCCTCGCTTCACAAACGGAGAATGGGAAAAGAAACTACAACACAACGCGAGCGACGATTAGAAAGCGAAAAACATAAGCGTCAAGAAAAGCTTCTTACGAAAACTCTTCCCAGCAGGTCGAGCATATGTCGCCTCGGGTAGTGTCAAATCATTAGATAGATATTAATTGAAGAACAGGACTGCTCGAAACTGACTGGAAAGGTTCCTTGCAATAACGAAGCATTACAAAAGATGAACAGAATGAGAAATTATAGACCACCATCAGCTTTATTAATTAGAAACGAAATAATGTTAATAAAAAGTAACTAAAATAAAATTTTTATTTCTTGACTCAAGTAGAAATCGATTTAAAAAAACTTTTTTTTTGCATTACTTGTTAAAACTACTGTGTGTAGACATTAGAGCTGTAAACATAACAATCAGACTAAATCAATTTCCTTTGCAAATAAAAATGTCTGATGGAAACCAGATTCATATGACATATTATTAACAGTTTCGTTCCAGATAATACGGTATACAAACGAATTATCATTTTTTTATATCTTTCGAAAGTTAAAAATTTGTTTTGATGATTTTAAGCTAATTCTTTTACGGAGAAGGAGTATCTGCACGAAATTTTCGTTGTCTTCTTTGAGTATTTGATGATATGACATTGTAAAAACTCATTCAATTCCTTTATGAAATTAAAAGCTTTTGTCTTGAGCGCTTGAAGAAGGGTTCTGCTATATTATATTCTAGTCAGTTGCCTAAAAAGCATCATGAAAATTTACAGAAAATAAATGTAGGTATGATTCTGTTGGAAAGAGGCAAAATGGCTGAAAAATTTTTTCTTAAAAGAAGTTATTTCATGAAGATCTTAAATTTAAGCATACTATTTTTAGAAAATAAGTATGGTTTGGTTTATTTGATTTTCGTAAAGCACTCGACGGCTATCTGCCTAAGAGGAGGGATGCCTTCGTGGAGGATTTTCTACGGAAAACTGTCTCGTATACAGTTTACACACGGGGGAAAACGACGAAAATGCCCATGCAGCCAGCACGTTCGCCGGGTTTCGAACCTCGGAGCGAACTGCCAATGCTCAGCGACTGTACCGCTCGCCCGCTGTTGGCAGGTGGTGATAAAGGAGTGGACTATTTAAACATTTTTTTAACTATTTCTTTTTTGAAAGAAATAGTTTAAACAATGTACAAGAAATAGTTAGTACAAACATGCGTTTAAAAACAAACATCTTTCTCAATGATGGCAACTTCTAAATGAAGGCCAATTATTCTTTTTTACGTCATTTCTGATAGAGATTCATCTGTAGACCGGAAACCAGAACAGTAGAGTAAATTCTGAATACAATCACTTTGCGTATTTGGTATCTACTACAACTTTTTTCAACATTTCGATTCTCTTTGAGGTAAGATTTATAGGATTTACTCACATGCAAACCAATGAATAGCAAATTGTACTGAATGAGTTAGCAACTTGTTTGCCTCGAGGGCTATCTGCCTAAAGGAAGGGATGCCTTCGTGGAGAAGGGAAACCGGCTCGTCTACACGTTACAAATGGGAAAAACCACGAAAACGCCCATGCAGTCAGCCCCTTCGCGGAATTCGAACCTCCGATCGAACTACCACTGTTCAGCGACTGTACCACTCGCCCGCTGTTTGGCCGGTGGTGATGAAGGAGCAGACTATTTAAACAATTTTTAAACTATTTCTTTTGAATTATAGATATGCGTTTTAAAACAAACATCTTTCCCAATGATGGCAACACTGAACGCTGATAGAGAACACTAATGGGCACGTTAACAAGTGACTTTTACCTTTTTATGATTCGCGTGTTATCAAACAATACATCGCACAAACTTAACAAGCTAAAAGAATTTGTTCAATTAATTTATGTTAATTTTATTGAAAGAGAAAATGTTGACTGAAACTGATTTTCCAGCAGATTTTTTTTTTATTTATTTCGAGATGCTTCGACTTTAACGCAAAAGCACCATTTGCATTCGTTTGTATTAAATATTTTACGGATTTATTTGATTTGTGAAATATCTGATTTCAAAAGATTCGGAAGCATTCAGACTGATCTGCAAGTTGTAATTAATTTTCTTTTGAATTCGCTGTTGTTCTTTGTCTTTGAAGTGAAATTAGACGGTGTCTTTTAAAAGCATTAAAGCATTTATTTACCCCATGCAGTTATTGCTTTTCGAGCTTATTATTTTGTGAAATCTTTTCGCAATGTACGTTTTGTAGTAAGTAACTTTCATGTAGGTTTTTCAAAGCCTGGATAAAGAAACGCAAAAGGGGGGAATGATTTTCGACGGAAGGAACTTAATGGTAACATCTACTTTATTAATCAAAGAGCAGGTAAAGTGTCGAAATAGTTAACGTAAACTTCTTCAAAGATCTCGCAAAATGGTGCGACAAAATAAGATAACGAATTCTTAAGATTCCTCGTCATTGAAATACTTCGCTTTCTCAAGAGGCATGGGAAGAAAAGAGGTGAAACGTTTGCCTCTATGCTTGTTAGAGAAATTAACATTGGATATTCTAAACTTAATGTTGAGGTACCTTCATTATTTATAACGGAAATTCCAGTTACTAATTATTTGAGCCTGAAGTTAAAATTTTGCAATGGTGAAATTTTAATAAGCAGCGGAAGTGTGTTTCATATAATAATTCTTTTAATATGATCATTAAAAATCAAATTTAAAATGAACGTTTATGTATACATAATTACTGCTAATACACACTGAAGAGCTCAAACATTATGACCACCTAATCAGTAACATGTTGGCTGACCTTCGACCTGCAAAACAGCTGCAACTAGCCTCGGCATGCACGTCACAATGTCTGATAGACGTCTGGAGACAGGTTGTACCAAATGTCTAAGCAACCGTCACGCAAAGTCGAGATATTCCGACATGGTGATGTTTGAGCTCTGAGATGCGGCTCCATGATATCCCAAAATGGGGCTCCATGATATCCCAAATGCTCTATTGGGTTCAGAACCGACGAGTGAGGTGGCTAGGACATTAATTAGAATCCATCCTTTTGCTCCTCGAGCCACTTCAACACAATTCGAGCCTTGTGACATCGGGCCTTGTCCTGTTGGAAGATTACATTTCTAGTTAGGAAGGCAGACGCGATGTAAGGGTGCAGCCGATCCGCAGTAATGTTCAGGTAGTCTGCGGTATGGTCTAATAATTTATGGTCTGTTCTACTATAACTAAGGGCCCCAGATAGGCCCACGAGAATGTCCCTCAAAGCACAATACCGTCACCACTAGCCTGTGTATGACCTGCTGTACAGCGGGGGGGGGAAGCAACAGTTCGCCTGGTAGACAGCATACCTTGATGCGACCATTGACGTGATGAAGGAGAAATCGTGATTCATCCAACCAGGCAACTGTTTTCCATTTATCTATGATCTAATCTCAATGTTCGCGGGCGCAGTGTTGGCGTAGTTGGCAGTGACGCTTGGTCAAGAGAGGCACGCGAATGGATTGTCTGCTGTGCAGTCCCGTATTCAACAGTGTCAGTTGAATTGTGTATCCGAAACACTTGAACCGGCATTGTCAATCGCATTTGAACCTGCATTGTCATCACGTGCTGCAGTCTTGAACTGCGCTGTCAACTGAGCGATTGTCTGGAGGCCGATTTTGCTGCACAAGCGGAACAATCTCCGACGACCTTTCCTTTGATGACGCATGGACGTCCAACACCTTGGTTGTCGTTTGCTGGTCTCATTGTCATTCATTCATTTTGTATAAATACTAACAAAGGCAGATCGTGAACAACCTACCACTCATGCAGTTTCGGAGATACTCGTCCAAATCTTCAGGCCATTACAATCTGCCTTGTATCAAAATTCGCTTAGATCAGCAAGCTTTCTCATCACTAGCGAAAGTTAAGTGCAAGAATAATTCCTTACCTTCTCCAGGAGCACTTAAATACCATTTCAGTGGAAGGTGTGGGGATGGTCATAATGGTGTGGCTCGTCAGTGCATAATAGTAATTAAGATTCAAAACTAGATTATTCCGCCTACGTATTTTGGGCAATTTATAAAAATGGCATTGTCTAAGCAAAATTCTTAAATAAAAATATTTAAAAAAAATTTATATACCTGTACGTGATCAGTATAATATATATATACAAGCACGTGATCAAAATGCAAGTAAATACAATTTATTCTCAATAATGTTTAAGTAAATATAAGCTTGAAAAAGCCAACAATGAGTGCACATCCAAATTAAATTTAAGTAATGACACTTTGAAAATTAAACGATTGGGTTATTTAGATTACTTGAAAGCACACGAAGGCTGCTTGCCTAAACGTAGGGTTGTCTATGGACTGGATGCTTTAAGGCAGGGGTCTCCAACATTTTTGTACCTAAGAGCACATTATATCTGTTAAGAGGTTAACACATCTAGTGACGGTCCCTGCTACATGGGACGTTTCTCAGAAACGAGATTCTAGTAGCACAAGTTTAAATGAGAGGATGTCGAGAAAAAACAGGTTCGCTTGAAGTGAAATCTCGCCTAGTTACGTAAAAGATGTACCGGCTACGCGGGATTTTTTGAAACCTCGGCCGAAAATGTTTCGGCTGGAGCTCTGTCCCTAGTAGAAATCAACCGTTCAGACAAAAACTCTGCTTCTGAAGGATCACGTGATCCCAATATGAGCAATAATCGATGTTTGGCGTTCAAGTCTTTGTAGCAAGTGAAAATGGTAACCTACCTACGTGGGTTTCTTGGAAATGTGCTGTTTCTGAGAATTGTCCCTTAGTCTCGCGAACGGAAACGTATGTGATAGCGATTTTAGAAGGTGGCACCATTTACGTTTTCAAGATGAATTTATAGTTGGATAGAGTTAATAATACACGCACATAAAAAGGAGATCGGTCACATTTCCCTTTGTGCTGGTATCTGTGTTGGACGCAATTTCTATTTCATTAAAAATGAGAAAACTTTCAGAGTATTTCACCGAAGGGTAAAGCATTTTTATTGTGATCGCAGAGCGGCGGGCACACGTTAAAAGACCAGCGGACGCCATGTTGCTCGTGAGCATACCCCTTTTTTAAGGGAAAG
>KK115251.1:57325-155656 GCA_000611955.2 Stegodyphus mimosarum | reverse complement strand
GAAAGAGAATCGTATGCACTATACACATGGACAAAGCCGATAAAAATTAAAGATCCTAGTAAAAACGACTGTTCTTTTCTAAAAGTAAAGTTTTTCAGATATCGTTCGGCCTTTTTAACTACCATGTAGTAGTTAACAATGATGAATTTTTAAAATCAAAAGAATTATTCCCTGACTATCAGAAAGTCCTCCATTTAAGGAATGGCGAGATTATTGTTAGGTCAAACAGAATTAATCGAACGAAATTTTATGGCTGATTAGAAAAAGCAGTTTTTCTACGTTTAGGCGACATGCTTTTTTATTTGTATTTCATATTATACACATTAAGAAGTATAAAATAAAATGCATAACAATTTAATAAATTACATGTTTTAAACCAAGTAACCTGTTTTGTATTAGCTGAGAAATATTAGCGCCAGCCTGTCTGCGACAGAGGAGAATGTTGACGAATAGCGCATGCGCACTTGAAGTAGCGTTGAACTATCGTCTGTGAGAAACTGTTTTTTATACTTTTTTATTTCTTTTTTGATTTATTGCAGTTTGAATAGAACATGTAGCTTCTTAAAATGATACACATATTTGTGCATTCCGAGTTGCGATTGAGATGTGACGCTGCAAGAAAGGAACCTAGCGCCAGTGTCGCTAGGGAAATAAATATATTGAATGTAATGTAGAGTGCGTTGTTTCTAATAGATGTGTGGTATTATTTTTCTGTGATTTATAGCTATCGACGAGAAATAGATTCATTACATAACCTATAATCATAAAACAGTTTAAATCAGTTTTTAGTAAATAGTTTAATAATAAAATAGTTTTCGCGATCATATGTGACTAAAAAAGTAGTTGAATTCACATGTAAGAAGTATAAAGGTATATTAACAGAATTTCAAGGGTCAATAGAAATAAGAGCCTAGAAATAACATATTGGTGTTAGAAGATTGATCACTTTAAATGACGATGATCTGAAGGATGGAAAATCATTAAAAAGCTATCATAGATATAATTGCTGCCAGCACAAATGACACAGCAATGAATGCTACTGACATGAAGATCTCCATCGAAGTAAATGCCCGTTGAGATGGTTGGTTTGTATAATTACGGCTAAGGTTCTAGGGCTATCTGCCTAAGAGAAGAAATACTTTCATGGATGACTTTATAAGGGAAACTGGCTCGTATATAAGTTACAGATGGGCAAAACCACGAAAACGCCCATGCAGCCAGCCTGTTTGCGGGATTCGAACTTCGGGCCGAACTACCAGTGTTTAGGGACTTTACCGCTCGGTCTCGGGTGGGCCCCTCTTGAGATGAGGCAGTCGTGAATGCCGCTGAGATGAACTACATCGAAGCAAATGCCTCTGAGATGAGGCAGCTGTGGGTGCCGCTGAGATGAGGCAGCTGTCAATGCCGCTGAGATGAACTCCACTGAAGCAAATTCTCTGAGATGAAGGAGAGCATTGCGGCTGTGGAAGGAAAAGTCTTGAGAACACTGTTGTAGAGTCATTAGGAAATTTTTTGGAAAGCAGGAGAGATGAAAAATGAGCAAAGCCCTCACCTGGACTCGAACCACGGACCTCTCGAATACGCGCTGAGTGTGGTTGACCATTATACCACGAAGGCATGCGAAGAAGGCGGGAGAAATACCCTATACACTTCCCCTTTCAACTGGGGATTAGGGAACAAAATCGCCAAGTTCCAGTGATGGAGAATCATCATCAACCACCTTTTTTTTTAGTTCGGAGGCTACTTATAGAGACATTAGGTTATTTCGAAGCACGAGACACGAAAAATGAGCAACGCCTTGGCCGGGACTCGAACCGTGGACCTCCCGAATACGGGCCGAGCGTGCTGACCACTACACCACGAAAGCATGCGAAGGGAGCGGGAGAAGTACCTTATATAATCCCCCCTTTTTAAAGGGCGACTGGAGATTAGGAGACTAACTCGCCAAATCCTGGTGGTGAAGAATCATCATAGACCACATTTTCAGTTCGGTTGCCACTGTAGAGACATTAGTTATTTTTTTAAAGCAGAAGAGATGAAAAATGAGCAATGCCTTTGCCACGGACCACGGACTTTGTATGGGATAGCTCATCCTTGTCTAAACAACATACCTGTTTAATTATCTCTTGCGGTAATTAAACTTTCGCCGTACAATTGGAAATCATCATGAAACAAAGCACAATTTAAAAAGATTTTGCCGGCAAATCAGAAGGATTCTGTCACCAAAACCCTAAACGTGTCTGTATCTTTGATCGAAAAGGCTGCTGTCATCTTACAGATATTTTCGGCCGAAAAACGCTCAGATATTGACGCTCTTATTAATACTTTAAATCTGTGGCTCGGAGAAATACTACTCAAGAATTCGCTGACTGTAGTTTAAGATCCGGCAACTGAAGGCAGAACAGATCCTTCCAAGTACTGGCAACTGGAATTGAAAATTTAACTCCACTGACATTTCTATATTGAAGAGTGTCAAAACTACAGTGCTGAAAGTAGTGACGGAGCTGGACTAGAAATGGGGAACTCACAGGGCGAAATGGTTACAGTAATAATAATTTAAAGTGAAATACTGTATCTTTAAGAGAGAAGGACATCTGTAGAAGCAGTGTCGTGTGCCTCTAACTCAAAATGATCAAAGGAGCCATTATACTGGGATCAAGTACTGGACCTGCAGTACTTACGAAAGCAAGGGCCCGTGCGTAAACAACAAATATATTACGAAGGAGCGGAAATTATTGAAAGCAGGAAACTAAACTGTTCAACGAATATCATAAGTTCACGGTGGAAATTGCGGACTTTGTGAAGGCGAAATAAAGGATCGCCTAGCCACAAGAAACCGCAGCAAATGTGACAGTTCTGCGAGCTGATATTGTCCGGCATTTGAACAGCCACCTTCTGTATATGGCTCTATTCTTAAATATGCAAAGCACAAACTGAAAATAAATGTGCCACCCTTCGGAAAAATTAATGTGCGCATCATGTTCGCTATTCTAAAGTAACGGACTGTAGCTGCCCTACGATATTAATTTTAGTCACATATGACGAAAAATATTACAGCAGCTAAAATGTTAAAACGGATTTTAACGAAAGTTTCCCCACGCCGCAAACAGTTCGCGTTGACGTGTTTAATCATATTTTCTCAAACGAGTTTTGGCATTTGAAAGCAGGAGACTTGGTTTAGAACACTTTGTGAAATTTGTAAAAAAATATCCTTATTATTAAGTACAAGGTATCTAAAAATGGAACTATTACACTACCAGATCAGAACCATCATTTACTTCCACGTCTGTTGCAAAAGGTCAGCTACAGAATGTCAACAAATCATGTCTCTTTAGGTACTATGTTGTATAACATGACCATGTGAGGGTTTGGTACCGAAAGATCAAAACCAAGAAATATGATATTCAAGAAGCAAAGCGCACTGTCCGACATACTGATGTAGATGAGGTCCGTTTGCCAGATCTTTTAGAAGAAGATCAGTACGCAACCACTCGAGAGGTTGCTACGAAGTTACACGTTAGTGGCACGTCCATTAAACGCGCTACGCATTGCATAAACTTGACGTATAAGCTCAATCGCTGGGTGCCGTATTAGCTGTCTCAAGCGCATAAGGACAGACGCGTTTGGGCTTACACTGATCTGCTCGAATACCAACGCAAGGACAAAAGTTTGGAATGGATCGTCACTTGTGATGAAAAGTAGATTTATTTGAACAACACAGGCCGAAAAGGGGCTTGGTCTACAACCCGTGAGCCCGTCGGCAGCGTCGGAAAGCGAAATTTGACTAACAAAAAGAATATGCTTTTTAGTTAGTGGGATTGCCGTAGTCCACAAAGAGTACCTGGAAAAGGTAAAACTCTCGACAGTAAGGTGTGCAGCGAAATACTAGTCCCTGTTGACGCTGCTATCAAGGAGAAACGTCGAATTGAGCTCCGGCGGAAAATGGTAATTTTCTTTGAAGATAATGCAAGACCACACGTGCCTGCATTCATTGGCTAGTCTCTGTATGGACTCGAATGGAAGCTTTTGACACACCCACCATATAACCCTGACATGGCTGCTTCGGAACTCTATCTTTTTCACACCTCCAGCTACATCTTGTTGGTGGCCATTTTCCATTCTGCACAGGACGTCCGAAGTGCTGTTGATTGGCTTTGGACTCGCGTCCACCAAGTTTCTGAGCCGAAGGCTTTAGAAAACTACCAAAACATTGGCAGAAATCCAAAGATTGCGGTGGTGATTACTATCCACGTTAAAGATACTGCTTTCATGTTCTTTTCCCAACTTTATTAAGAACGTTTTCTTGGCAGAAAACTTTCATTAGAACCAGATATTTATTTTCAGTACACTTAATTAAAACTTTTTTATAAAAAAATGCTTCTTTTTACTTTATTTTCTCTCTTGTGCCTAACTTTTAAGCTGATTTTCGTAAAATAAACTTAATGTAAAGAGCTGCGATTACAATCTTTGATATGTGCATAGTACGAAAAGTTTAATGATAGCCTCCATCACCTTGAGAAAATGTCGAGCGCTTAAGAGATTTCAGTTTACACACCGCAACATGAGGTGACAAACAGGAATATTTCTTCAACAGGGCATTAGATCTTATGAACACAACTAAATGGTATCAACTTACAAAATACAACGGATGTATGCCACTGCCGAAGAGGATAGTGGTACATGTAAGGAATTTGCTACCACCGTACTTAATACAGCGAAAAATGGATCAGGAAAAAATTATGTTCTATAGTGAAACAGCTTTTCATCTCGCAGTAAAACATTATAAAATTAAAAGTATGAATGAATCTTGCGGTCAGAAAACTTCCATTTCACGGAACAATACACTACAGGTAAAACTGTTTCATAGTTATATTACTGCATACTTTTTCTTAGCCTGGTTAAAAGCGAATGCTATAAAACTATTTAAACGCGTTGCAAACTCTTCTCTGTCGCCAGCTGCAACGAAAGCAACCTTCGTGACTTTAGGTTATTTTGTTTAATAAAAAGTTGTTTTGATTACTAATACACATTCTGTTTTATTAAATTTTGAATTAAAAATTATTTTTTGAAAAAAAAATTTAATTCAAAATTTAACTGAACGTACTGGGTATAAATGAAACCTTATGCATGGACAACGTATAAATATTTATACGTTATAGGAAATATTTCCTATTTTATTTTATTTGTTTTACTGAATGTCATAATTAGACAAACAGTTTTCATACACTTTGTACCCTTGAAAATTTAGAAAATAATTAGACATGCGAATGCAGATTTCTTTCTAAATCTCTATGACTGGAGGAATATTGTCACTTATTGGATCACGCCGATCATTAAAGGATAATAAAAAAAATGAAACGTAAGTGATACTTAATGGAAAATTATTAACAGAAGTTTGAAGCATTAGTTAACACAAATTACAATGCTTGGCAGTTGATTATTCACAAAATATTGAAATTAAAACCAAAATTTATGGAAACTGGAAAATGATGGCAATTTTAAGTCACTTTTTGGGGAAAATTTCTTTAATATGGTATATGGTCACCTCGGACAGATTTGCACACCTCACATTTTGATTTTGTACACTTTATCAAAGTGTTGATCAAGTCTTGCGGAACTGCATTGCACTTTTCCAAAAACGCACTTACCAGCTCGCAGAGGGAAGGACTTTACCGCGTTGAAATTCAGCGCCCTAATGCATCACACACATGCCCAATCGAGTTCAAGTCGGATGAGTAAGGCGGCCAATCCCTTCGAATGATATATTCCGTTTGCAAGCATTATGACACAGTATATGCTGAACGAGGCCGAGCATTGTTCTCTTTTAGCAAAATCTCTGGCCAACAGCTCTCCTAAACAGCTTAACTTGGAGTTCCAATAAATCGTACACATATTTTACAGAAACCTCCTTGAAATATATACTATTTTTCAAAACAATTGAAGCACCATGAAGGGAGTGGTTGTTTCTGATGAAAGTGAATATGTGTATAGCTCATACACAGATAATAAAAGGATTAAAAAATCAAGCTCATAGTAGTACCTGTTCACGGCTCACAATCATCCGTTGAGTGTTCAAATTAGTAGTTGGTCGAACCGACCATGGCGGCAATGCATGCTGGAATTCGTCGAGGCAAGGAGTGGTAGAGGTTCCTAATGTCATCCTGCGACACATTCTGCCAGGCATTCATCAGTTGTCGCTCCGGATCTGCGATATTTTGTGGTAACCTAATCTGGCGGTCTACTATGTCCCAGAGATGTTCGATTGCTGAAAGGTCTGGTGATCTTGCTGGCCAAGGAAAAGTATCAACCACACGGAGACAGCCCAGAGATATGCAAGCGGTATGTGGCCTGGCATTATCTTGTTGGAAAATGGTTTCATGATGACGTGCCATGAAGAATAATGCAACCGGCCGCAGGATGGTATCAACATATTGTTCAGCTGTTAGAGATGTACGGAGGAGGACTAAAGATGACCTGCTGTCATAAGAAATAGCGCCCCACCCTATCACAACAGGGGTTATGGCTGTAGGCCTTTGAAAAACAAAGTCTGATTTTAAACGCTGGCTCCGTCCTCTCCAGACACGAACACGGTGGTCATCTGCTTCAAGAGTGAAGCTGAATTCATCGCTGAACACTATACGATGCCAGTCTGATGTCAGCCATGATGATCGGCTGCGACACCACTCCAGACAACTCCGCCGATATTGTGGGGTCAAAAGCAAACGTCTTAAAGGCCTGTGTGAACGTAGCCCCGCCTCAGACAAGGGCCGTGAGTTGGTGGGTGGTACCAAGGGAAGTATAGACTTGGCTGTAACGCGTTGAATAGTCGACAATGATACCTTTGGGGCGTTTCGGGCCTGGCAAACAATCATCCTACCTTGCGTCGCATTTGTGCTCCTTGGCCTTCCAGAGCCTTCACTTTGTCGGTAATTTTCTTGTAGGAACCACCACTGCCAACATCTTTGCATAGCAGTGTCTGTACGCTGCAGGTGGCGACCTATCGCTCGGTATGACCACCCAGCTTCACGCAACTCTACAATGCAACCACGTTGTAAGTCGCTTAGTTGTCTGTAAGGTCTTCGATATCGTCGTAATGGCATCTTTAATTGCTTCTTTACGGAATTACAATGGCAGCAACAAAAGAGATCAATTTTCCGTCTCTGTTACTGGTTTTATAATTTGCGAATTGCGCACTAGAAATGCGCCCAAGGATCGCAATACCTGTTCATTTGCCTTGAAACTTTGATCCTTTGCATGTTGGATCAAAATGTTTTTGCATACCAAATTTCGTCACGATCGCAAAAGTCCCTCTTGGTGTTTCGATTTTTTTGCAAAAGAGTGTATGTAGCTCAGTGTGGTCGTTTGTTACGATTTCTCCCCAAACTATTAAATCGCGGTCGCGGAAACGTGACATTTTACGGACCAGGAAAGGGTAAGTTGAGTGTTTTTTCCTCTCTAGTCGTCTAGGATCAATTGAACATGACAACGGTACCCGTTAAAACGCACGCGTCTGGAAGTTGGAGTGAATGGGATACAAACGATTGGTTTTATCGCATACAGTTCAAACTCAGTACAACAGATCCTGCGGTCTAAAGGTCCTGAAGGAAGGTCTAAAACCAGATCTCTTGTAGTCCGTTCGCTCGAGCCGACAACGATAGAAAACTGTCTTTGATGCAGTTGTTGCTCTTGGCCACCAATGACCAGACAGTCAATAAAACTAATCCAGTGCTTAAAAAGCGTTAAACGCTTGATATGACCCTTTGAACACTCAAATCTTGAGCGACCTCCATTTGTTTTTCACCTCTCTCGGCTCTACCAATTATTCGCTACATTTGACATTCACTTAAATGATGCCTTTGTGCCATAATCGGAATATTATAGAAATATATTCCAGAAACCATATTCATTTCTAAACAGCACTACAAACAGAATTCCGGCATGCCTCCATTACGCACCACATTGTCAATTTCCCAATATACACGCATTTGGCGTTTTTATCGCTTACAACAAATAGTGTCAAATTTCAAAACGCGCCAATATGTAATTTATATCTAATATATCTTATATCAATATATTTTAATATGCCTTAAATTACTGTCTATATATATGCCTTATAATTAATCAATTAAGATTGAGGAGTTAAAACTTGGAGAGCTAATGTTTTAAAACCTGCTCGTGTGATTTTTACAAACTTTACTGACACTTTGGTATAATTTTAATCATAGAATCGAAATAGAGAAAAAAGGTAGTTATGCCATTTCAGAAAGAGTCCAAATTTGTGTCACAATACCTGTGTTAGAAACA
Organism: Stegodyphus mimosarum; assembly: GCA_000611955.2. Lineage (NCBI taxonomy): Eukaryota > Metazoa > Arthropoda > Arachnida > Araneae > Eresidae > Stegodyphus > Stegodyphus mimosarum. The sequence continues at coordinate 147,352 of KK115251.1, read as the reverse complement.
TGCTACATACAACAAAGAGCTGTTACATTATGACCACCTTACATCTATAACAATAGGCTCGCCCAAGAACAAAACCATTGGGCGTGCGTGGTTAATGTTGGAGTATATAAAGCGGCTACGCATTGTCTTTGCAAACATGAGTTCTCTACATCTCTATAATAAGGCCAATCATGACTGATGCCTCTCTTGCCTGGGCGGCTGCAACACCGGCTGATATTAAAAGATTACAGGTGGTTCAGAGCAAGTTTTTAAGAATATGCTCTAATGCTCATTACTTTATAAGAAATGATGTTCTTCATAGAGATCTAAAAATTGAACTCCTAGCAAGATTTTACGGGACTGCTAACCGAAAGTTCTTTCATACTGCGCGATGCGAGCATATAAATTCATCTGAACTCTTCCACCCCGAAGCGCTTACGTAAGATAAATTCTTACGCCCCTGGCAATCTTTCTTCTTAGTCAAAGTTAGGGCTTCCTCAGGTAATTATTTTGCATACCTGTAAATATGTTTATGTGTATTTAGCAGTGAAGAACCAAAATCAAGTAGCAACTGCCAGAGCCTGCCTTTGGGTGGGTGACCACCCACGTGACCAGGGACTCATTTTCTGATTTGCTTCATTTGCACATTTCAGAACTTAAACTCCTGCAAATATGTATATAGTCCTTTTGATATGCATATAGTCTTTTCTGGTATCCAAAGATGTATATAGTACCATATGATTTGCATCTTATGTCATCATTATTTTGTATTTATTATCTTGTATTTTGTACATAATCATTGATTTTCAGTATCACAAACTTAACATCTCTAAAACAACCAGATGGCTTCCTTTGAATCACGTAACAACTGGTCACTCCCCCTTCTACAGCACCAATGTTGCACTCCGGGTCACAGGTCCAGTATACATTTCACCTGCAGCGCCTATGGGAACTAAATCATGACCACTGGAAATAAAAAAAAATGCGAAACGCATGTTACTCGCGGCATAAGTGGAACTAGGAACTCTTTCAAAACATAGCGTGATTAGCAACATAGTGAGAAAAGCAGCTGATTTATCAGACCTTCGATAAAGGTCAAATTGTTATAGCTCGGCGAGTGGGAACATCAATATCAAAAACGGAGAGTTTAGTGTACTACTCACGTGCAGTCGTTGTGAGTAGATATCGAAAGTGGTGTCAGGATGGTGAAACAATAAGTCGCCGGTGTGCAGTGTGTCGTCGACGGCGCATTGGTTGCAGAAGAGAGCGGATTTCACTGCTCCCTAGAATGGAAGAAAGTTTAATGGCTCGAGAATCACGTTTTCTGGTCGATCACATGAATGCGTGTGTTCTAATGCGCCTATTTCGAAACATAACCCTGGCCTCCCGGATGCACATTTGGACGAAGACAATCCGGCGGCGCGAGATATTGTTATGATGTGGGCAATGTGTTCATGGAGCACATTAGAACCCACAATTTCCATAGAGCAATCCCTGACGTCTGTGCGCTACTTGAACATCGTTGCAGACCAGATTCATCCATTCATGACAACAGTATTTCCGGCGGGGAATGGCGTTTACCAACAGAATAATGTATCATGTCATACGGGTTGAATCGTCAGGGAGAGGCTCGAGGCACATTCCAGTGAATTGCAAGTCATGTTTTGGCCTCCAAATTCATCTGACATTAATCCAATGGAGCATTTGTGGTCCCACCTGGAACATCAAATTCGTGTTGCCACGCTACCCCTTCGCAATGTGCGGGAATTTCAGGACCAGTTGGTGAGCGCTTAGTACAAAATACCTCAGACTACGTATCAGCACCTTGCGGAGTCAATGTCACGCCTGGATGCTGGCAGATTTAAGGTCTAAAGGTGATCCTAAATGTTATTAACAGAGTGGTCATAATGTAATGGCTCTTCGGTGCATAAAAATAATACATATCTTAAGTTGCGCTTTAGATACATGATAAAAACGAACGTTAAATCCCGTTAGTCGGCTCAGTAGAACGGGAGATGTAGAAATACCCCCTTTTTTTGGTGCATGGTGCGCATAAACTGAAATAACCTTAATTCTAGTCTAGTATTTCGGGGTGTAGTATTTCAAATACTTTATTTGCTTTTCTTTTTAGAGTTTCTACGTTATTAAGAAATCATGGGGTAAAAAAGTGCAGGGAAAACTGAAAGGTTATAAAAGCAGAAAATTGTTTACCTTTAAGCTGTAGTTCACACTTTGTGTTATTGGGATAGTTGTTGGGAAAATTAGGCGAATAAAACTCCTTTTTCTCTGGGTTACCGTCGGTGAAATTATAACAAATTTTTTCTTGTTCTAATTTCGTTAGGTCTCCACCGTGGAAGCCTTCAACATCCTTACCTGCAAGAAGAAAAATTCAGGTTAAAGTAATTAAGTAAGAAAGAAATGCAATATCTTATTAAAATATCTGATGTGTTCACCACATAAATTCGTTATTCAGCTTACTAAATTATACAAATGTTTGGCTGCTTAAACTTATTTAGAACTTATTTCCTCGAATTTTATTAGTGATATATTTCACATTCAATCAACTCTGTTCTCACTTCGCGCCCAGGCAAAAATACATAAAAACTCAAAGCTTCTTCATTAAAAATTGCAAAATACAGGAAAAACTAAAACACCAAATACACTTAAAACAGTTCTAAAAAATATTTTTACATTTAAAATTAGAACTTCTACGCAAAAACAAGCAATTCGGCTAGCAGGCAGGAAGACGGATTTTTGGGCTCACATAACTGGAACTTTACTATTGGTCTCACTCGGTAAAAGACACTGAAGTTGGTGCAAATACTGACTTAATTCACTATTAAGAGCTTCAAATGTAAACATACAGCGGCCGCGTTAGGCTTAGTACCACTATTAAGTTGTTAAGAATTCTAAAATTATTGCATGCAGACTAACCAAAGGCATAAAACCTTAACTGGAGCATAAGAACAACATACACTGGTGTGCAAAACTTAAGCAAAAGGTGTTCTTTTTGCCATAACTCCACGAGAAATCACCTCAGAGACATGAAATTCAGAAATGAGAGACAAAATTTTGTATTTAAATGATGATGAAAGCATGGCTTCTAAAAAATGAATACAATGCATACAGTTTGGAATCAAACAAAAAAAGGCTTTACTGAACTCATAGTATCATTATACGTGATTGTCTGCACAAGAGGAAGAACCACAAGCAGATGTTCCTTAGTATGGGATATGCCCTCCCCTTACTTCAATGGTTGGTTCGCATCGCCTCTCAGCACCAGATTGTCCAACAGATCTTTAGGTAAGCGTGCCCATTCATCAGCATTTGTTTCAATTGTTGGGTGTTACCAGGAGGATGTGATCGTACCAAAAAGCGTCTCCACAAAGTATCCCACACATGCTCTATGAAATTTAAATCAGGGGAACACGTTGGCCAATCCATCCGAGTGATATCTTCACTTTCCAATAGCTTCTGAACGGGAGGAGTCTGGTGTGGCCGTGCATTGTCATCCATACAAATGAAGTCTGCTCCAATGGCATCTTGGAACAGACGCACATTGAGAAGGATCACTTCCTGAAAATAGCGAACGCAAGTTACAGAACCTCTGTTGAAAACGTGGAGCTCTGTCCGCCCGTTCAGCATAATGCCTCCTCAGACCAGAACTCCAGGACCACCGTAATGGTCTCTTTCCGTGATGTTACTGGGATGAAACCGTGTCCAGACTGCTCTCCAAATCAACTGGCGTTGAAAATCGCTTGTGGCACTAAAACGACTCTCATCCGTAAAGAGGACACGAGTTCATTGATGAGATGTCCAGTTTTCGTGCTCCTTGCACCATTCTAAACGGTGGCGCCAATGACCAACTTTCAAAGGGATGTAGCGTTCACGACGGCGGGCGAATAGGCCATCTTTGTGAAGTCGTCTGCACACAGCAAACTGCGACACTTGTCGCCCCGTTGCTGTACACAGTTGTTGAGCCATGGCGCTTGCTAACTGGTTTCGGGCTCTTTTCGCCTGTAGGACGATATATCGGTCAACCACTGCAGTTGTTTTTGTAGGGTGGCCACCACCAACCTTTCTAACTGCTGTACCTATGATTTGGAAGGCCTTTCCAAGCACGCGAAACGACACTTTTATTGAATCCGAACTCTTCAGCTACACTTGTCACACTACTCCTAACTTCCAGCTTTCCCATCATTCTTCCACGTGTGAAGTCATCCAGGTCATTTCTTCTAGCCATATTTCACGAAAGAATTCACTTGCACTTGCAGCGAATGTCTTTAATTGTATCTCCATCCTTCCTTTTATTGTAGTCTTAAGCTGAACTTTCCGACTGCACGCGTTTTGCGTACTCTCAGGCCGCTTGTGACGTTTTGTTCCTGACATTTGCATAAGCATGACCTTTATACTGAATTGCGTGTTCATTGTGCTGATCGCAAGAACCTCTTTTCTGCAATTTAATGGCGATCTGATTAAAATTTACATTGTTGCTTAAGTTTTGCACACCATGTAATTCAATCCCTTTTAAAGCAAAAAATATATAATTTACCAAAGTATAAGAAATATTTATGCAGATTCTTCATTATTTAATTTCTTCAAATATAATACAGGGCAATAATATTTGGTGGCAACAGTTTGAAAAGTGAAACGGACATTCAGAGTGATTCGACGCAAAATCGCAAAACGAAAAACATAGTCCTTCAGGAACAAAGTCCCTTTGGGCTAATTATAGTAAATCTTACCTAAGAAGCATAACTTTCTCTTAAATGTCGATCCCTTTGACTAAACATGAAATATTAATATTTGAATCTTTCGAACTTCTGGATAGTATATTTTACATGAGATAGCGAAAATATGGTTTGATGTATTGCTTAGAAATAAGTGAAAATATTTAGTTTTGATTTCATTTTGACTGCCAGTCACATTGTCTTTACAAATTTGGTATAATATTCATTTTTATTGGTATAGAACTGTTTGATTTTGCCGGTTTAACGCTATTCAACTGTATATTAGGGTACGTAACCAAAGATCTATTACTGTAAAGAATGTTATTGATTAGCAAGCAAAAATTAATAAACCCCTCAAATGCAATCCTGTCGTCTAAGTCTAAAGATCAGTAACCAATTTTTTGTTAATATTGCTTATAAAAAGAGAAAATACAGGGTGTTTATAAAGTCCCGGGCCCATTTTGATGTTTAATAACTCATAAAATAATAAAGATAGATTAAAATTAATAACATAAATGGTTAGATAGACTCAAAACGTTTCATGACTCTTGTCATTGAACTTCCACGTGTGCCCCCTTCGTCGCACGGAGAATTTCAAGTCGATATTCAATTTCACGCCAGGTACCGGCAAGCATGTCGGCATCCACAGAGGCTATTGCGGTTCTCATTCTGGCTTTTAGTTCATCCATGTTCGACACTCTCCTCCTGTAAACATTTTCCTTTACAAATCCCCAAAGGAAAATGTCCAGCGGTGTTATATCAGGTGATCTGAGTGGCCAAGAAATTCGATCCCCTCGCCCAATCCATCTTCCTGTAAAATGGTCATTCAAAGAACTACGAACGATGGTACTCCTATGAGGTGGTGCACCATCTTGTTGCAAAACGACATGTGGCTGAAGCTCTTCTAGTTGTGGAAATACGAAGTTTTCCAACATGTCCTAAGTATACGACTGATGAGACCGTCTTTTCTGTAAAAAAGAAAGGTCCAGTGACTCGATCGTGCATTAGCCCACACCGCACATTAACCTTTGGGGAATCCCTTTGTGCCTCACGGTATCCATGGGGGTTTTCAGATCCCCATATAAAAACAAAAGAGAGAAAAATGCAATTAATAAGCAGACGATATTTAGAAAAGTACAGATATTTAGACAGGAAAATGAAATTATCTGAAATGAACCACACGCACAGACGATATTTACAAAAGTAAGGATATTTAAACCTGAAAAGGAAAATATATAAGTTATTCCATCAATAAATGCTATAAGTTTGTTTATATCTTTCTTATTTTATGAGTTATTAAACATCAAGGTCAGGAAGTCGCTTTTCCAACTTGCCCAAATCTCTTGCTTCTTAAAAGGTATACATTAAAGTAAGGAAAGTTCTGCTTTAGATTTACACCAATTACTTCTATAAAAAAATTTGATGTGTACATCACATTACTTCTTTGAACGGAATATTAAATTATACGCACTTTTTCTGTATTTCATTTAAACTTATTTCCTCGAATTTCATTAGAGATAGATTTCTTATTCAATTAATTTAGTTCTCACTTCGCGACTAGACAAAAAAACACATAAAACTTGAAAATATCTTCATTAAAAATGAAAAAATGCAGAAAAAAAACACCAAATACAGTTAAAATAATTTTAAAAACAATTTTTAGATCTAAAATTAGAGTTTCTACGCAAAAACAAGCAATTCGCTAGCAGGTATGGTAAAAAAAATTAGGCTTAGCCGTATTTAAAGAACAGTTAAATTGCTGATAATTCTGCAACTACTGCATGTAGAAAAAGCAAAAGCCTTAAAAACCTTTACCGAAAGATAAGATAAACCTAATTCAATCATTTTAAGCAAAAAATGCACAATTTACCATCATATAAAAATAAAAAAAACTGAGCTCATGGAGCCGAGTAGTAGAGTGGGTGTCTATACATGCACATTTTGCAACTCGTTTTCGGAAAAATTTTTTTTTACTTTGTCCTCACTTACAGACGTCGTTAAATTGCATTGGATAGCAATCAAATTGGATATTTCCGTTGAAATATGATACCTGAAAATTTCCGAGATTACAATACTTCGTATAAGGAAGTAATAAATCCGTGGTTTCCTCATTTAGAGCCATTACAGTATTATTTTCATCTATAAAAGAAAGTTTTTGGATTTTATATAAATTTTACTGTGTGGAGTTCCTACTGCACTGCATAAAATGTTAAATTTTGAATTTTCAAAATCGCCAATGTTTAAACTGTTCTCATAAAATGATCCATCCTATTTTCATGAATATTTTGATTGGAGTGAACGCATAGACTCAACATTTAACAAAAACCTATTTTGTTTACAAAAGGCCTTTGTGTAAGTTCTCTTTATTACACACAATTTAAACTTTCTATTAGAAACACATCACCTTAAAAAAGAAATAATAAATTGAAAGGTAATCATTGTCTTCCTACTGATTAATTAACCGTAGAATAATACAGTGAAAGAGAACTGATTGTTAATCAGTTAAAAGACTGGAAGAAAGTTTTAATAGCTATTGTTCAAAATAGCTATTAGACAACTAGTTCAGTGAATTTCGTTGTTTTCAGATCTTCCAAAATTTGATTATAAAGGTTATTATTCTGCTTTAGTGGTTCTCAAAACACTTTCAGATTTGCCACTGATGCAAAAGCTGAGTATGCACGCTCTGCTTGTTTCACTCTAACATTATTATTCACATTTACGAAACCGTTTATATTTCAGATATTCCATTTTGACTTGAATAAAATCACCGTACCATCAAACGCTTTGAACCTAGATTCATAATCAGAATTAACACGCAGAATTATAAACTGTAATCGTTTTGACAGAATCCGTGTAAGTTTGAGATAGGTTACAAGGCACAAAGGGGTGACTTAAAGTTAGTTTATTACGTGCCAAATTATACTTGCAGTTAAAAATCACTTTTCACGAAGGCTGTTCGTATATAATTTAGACCGCAGTCGCCAACCGGTGCTCCACGGACCACTTGTGGTCTGTGAATTTTTGATGGTCCTCAGAAAAATTGGGTTTATGAAGATTCAGTTTCAAATTTGATGAGAAACTAAACAAATAACGGAACTAGCTGACATCCGCCCGCTTTGCTGAGCACAGTATCTATTTGAATGTGAACCTAGACTTCTTATATGGACAAAATGTCTAATTTCGAATTGATAATTAAGGTAAATTTTTTTAATTTAAAGTCGGGAACTATAGTGCCAGACAGTGAATCTGTCATACACAGATTTCCACATTATCTATGAGGTACTGTGCATTGTGATGCGTATTAACATCGCAGAATCCCCAGTAGGCCTACACCACGAAAAATTGCCAACATAAAACTAAGGACATATATTGAGAATTTTTTAAATATTTGTTCATTTTTTTAAATTTATTAAAGCAAATTTTGTAAACAATTGTCTATTAAATTATTTGTCTTTGATTTTTTATTTATGGCAATTTTTATAAATCACAACGATATTTTTATTTTTCGTCACAATAATTTATTACTTTTAATAATAACACTTATTTTATGAAACTTATGATAGCAGTTAACTATATATATAAAACTGTTAAAGTAATATATTTAAATTTATAAAACTTCTCTGCAGACAACATTCTTCGTACGGTTTTCTCGTGTACCAACGATGAGATCCTCAGGTGAACTTACTCTTGAACACACCACATAAAACTGACCATGAGAAAAGCAGTCGTTTTGTAAATCTACACCAGCTAACTTCAAACTCTGCCATTGTGTTTTATTGATAATCAACGGAAAGCAAACTCTAACCGGAAACAGCAAACGCTTAAAGATTTACGTCTACATCGCGGATTGAGTAACTATGCAAAATTTCAAGTCAATTGGGCGTATAGTTTCGAAGATCTCGTGATGAGTCAGTGGTATTTCGCTTATATATGCACTGCTCGACATTGAAAATGCAACACTAAGAAGGAGTGGGCAGAAAGTGATGAAATTCGGAAAAAGACAGAGACAGCAAGCAACAATAAGTGATTTTTATTTCAAAATGAGAGTCAGATTACAGAGCGAGAACGGCGTCGGCTCAGTAGGATGTAGGACCACAGTGGACAGCGATGCACGAAGAAACACGTCTAGCCATAGAGTCAATAAGAGTGCGGATGGTGTCCTGAGGGATGGCTCTCTATTCCCCTTTCAACCATTTGCCGCAGTTCGTATTCTGAACGAGGTAGGGGCACAGTTTGCAAACGGCGTCTAATCACATCCCACACATGTTCGATTGATGACAGGTCAGGAGAGTACGGTGGCCAGGGAAGCATCTGTATGGCAGATGCGAGCACTATGTGATCGAGCGTTATCCTGCTGAAAAATTGCATTAGGCAGCCCCTGAGAGTAGGGGATTGCCACCGGCCGCAGTACATCATCCAAGTATCGTTGGGCCGTCATAGTGCCCTGAATACGAACTAGAGGTGACCTGGAATCGTAGGCAATAGCGCCCCAAACCATTATGCCACGTTGTCGCGCGGTGGGGCGTTTCACAGTTACTGCCGGATTAGATCTGTCTCCACGTCGACGCCACACACGTATGCGGCGACTGTCACTGGATAAACAGAGCCGTGACTTATCTGAGAACACGACGTTTCTCCATTCTGTCATCCACATCGCTCCAGTCCGGCACCATTCTAAACGTTGGCGTCTATGCTGTGGGGTCAATGGCAGTCTTCTTAACGGACGCCGTGAGTGCAGGCCACGTTCAACCAATCGACGGGAAATGGTTCTCGTCGACACGGAAACATCCACGGTATCTTGCAAAATAAAATATATTTCCTTAAATGCTATCGTTTAATTAATAATAAAGCGTAAAAAACCGGGAGAAATTCGAAAGAGAAATAAATGGTCCACGAAAGGGTTAAAAAGCTCCATTCTGTATTAAAACAAAACTGTCAAGGTAGCAGGCGATAATTTATAGCTTCAAAAAATACAGTGTGCGAACAGTCTCTGTCTATACGTAACACAATAATTAATGGCTGAGAAAATAATATAGAAATAGGCAGAAAACAATCAGTGTTCATGCCAGCCTAATTCAACAATCCAGTTGCATTCATCAACAATATCAATTGCATTCATTAACAACCCAACTGCAACCAGATAATTTAGCTTAGACGAAGTGGAAACATACCTTGTTTTCAGTGGTGGTGTCTTTCCATACAACGTAAGATGTTAATTTATACATAATGTTCAAGCTACTTCGATGTAACATAAGATGTTTATTTATAAATATTATAGGTTAATTAATAAATCAAAAATTACACATTTCTTAATAAACTAACAAGGGGAGGAGACGCAGAGCTTGGCTAGAAAGGGAAGACCCGAAGTAAGAACTCCAGATGGTCAAGGGTTCGTTCTGAAAATAAAGATGTTGACGCGGCTCTCGCACCATATAAGCCATTTACGTTAGCGTGTTTGCCAAACAGTGGTTGGCGTAGCGGTCAAAGTTCGGACTAGTAATTCGATGATCGCGTCTTCGACTCCCCCTTGTGGAGACTTTTTATCAAGTTTTATATTGTTCTTTTTCCGTTCGGTTATCACTTCAGAACTTTCGAATGAGATTAGATTTTCTTCGGCTAAATGATGCAAACTATAATCCGTCATCGTCTTCAATCGTTGCTTCGACGCTTCGCTGTGGATGCTGCTATCGTTTGGCTCCTGTTCTTTTCGTCGACGTTCGGGCACATCAATAGTTTCACTTTTGTCCGACATTTTCGATTTTTCCACACTATTTTCTTTACAATTTTATTGCACAAAAATTTCGATTATCTTCCAGAATATTCTCACAATACTCTCGCACAATTCAAGTTACTTGGCCAAGAGCTAGCAAACGAATCAGGTGCTTAGCTAGCGTCGTCCCTAACGGTTAGGGACACCTTTTTTCTACCTGCGCCAAGAATCTATTGTTTGTGTACAGCCGCCAGGAGCGACCTTCATGCGAAAACGAATCTTATTGTGAAACGACTATTCATGTTTATGGGACATTCCCCAAGGAGAGGGAAATAGCTAATAAAGGAGAAAGAAGAAGAATTTCTGTTTGAACACGTCGGGAAAGTTCACAACTTGGCCATCTGGAGGTACGGGTATCATCTTCGGGTACTTTCATTTCTAGCAAAGCCCTGCATGTCCTATGAATTTGAGGGAAATCGGTGATGAGGAGTAGGAAATGCCCCATTGTAAGCAATTTAAAAGCAGTATTCGAACTGCCGTTTGTATCTTTACTTCATTTTTTTAATATACCTTTGCGTGCGTACGGATTAGTAATAGTTTCAATGCATACAGAACTGATGACAGCTTGATAAAATTTATTTTACGAAAAGAAATGCTTTACAGTTGTGGAACCTTTCACAAAAATACTTCTATTCTCGACAAAATGCTCTCAAATGAGCGAAGCTGAACACGGACATACCTCAGTACTCCGAGCTCTCGTTGAACAAAAAAACTACTCCGAAACTAATGCTCTTCCACATCTTCCGGCCGCCGACACATTTCTAGTACCTTCCACTTCTCGAAATTACCGGAAGGCGTATGAGGCCCGGATACGGTTACAGTTACATATAGCATCAAATACAGTTATTCATTTACAATGACCAAAATATAGCCAAATTGGCTTCTTTTCGCGGCTTCTGACGATTTCTCGCCAATTTGGCGACAAAAATTAATCGCCAAAACCATCACTGGCTCGGCGATATCTCTCCAATTTAGCTACATAGCCATTTACTGAATGTTGAATAGACTTGCCCCTGTATTCTTATTTTTCTAGCAAAGTTTCGTTTCTTCAGATTTTCATGCTACATCATACAAAAGATACTACGATTTAACGTTTTTACATCCTTGTGCGAGGGAAGTATTCTAAACGCGAAAAATTTCGGGTATCATTTTTCAACGAAAATATCTATTTTGTCCGCTATCGAATGCAAATTAATGATTGTTTCGAGCGACATCCGTACGTAAGGACAAAATGAAAGGCTCTTTTCCCCCCAAAAAATTATAAAATTGATTTGAAATGGATTCTGAAGAGATTTTTTCGTGGCGTCTGTGCGTTCGTACGTACGTATGTATGTATCTCGCATAACTCAAAAACGAGTAGCCTCAGAACGTTGAAATTTTATATATAGGACTGCTTTAACATGTACATGTGCACTTCCTATTTTGGTTGCAATCGGCCGCACCAAAAGCATATATATATATATATATCCACTCTGTTACTCGGCTCAGTGATCTTAGTTCCTTTATTCTTATATGTTTATAAATTGTGCATTCTGTGATTTAAAAATGGTTGAATTACGTTGCTCTTATCTTCGGATTAAGGTTTTTATGCCTTTATTAAATCTGCAAGCAGGGTATGTAGAATTATCAACAATTTAAAATTTGTTTAAGTGAGGCTAATTAATTTGCCTAATTATGGTTGCGAAAGCGGGCCATATTTGTTTACATTTGAAACTTAGCAGATTTGTTGCCAATTTAGAGAAACTTGAGCTTTGCAACAACAAAGACAACGCCTTCTTTTATTATTGCAAATTAAATCATGCTTAATCTATTCTAGAATTTATTCGAGGAAATATGTGTTTAAGATAATAAGCGTTTAAAATTTACTTCGGAATTTTTAATATGGATATTTTGAGTTTTTATGTATTTTTGGCTTATCGAGAAGTGAGAACTGAATTAATCGAATGAGAAATACTGAATCCCCTGTGACAAACTTTTTTTTTTGTTTAATTTCTTTTATAAATCGTTTTAGATTTATTATAATATCGTCTAATTAAGTATACTTCGTCGATAGCGCATAAACCACGAAAGAATAAATGCACTCTTGAAAATTCACTATATTATTTACCATAGCGAATCTCTGGCACTAGGTCCACTTAACAGCGTTATATCTCATTCATTTTATAACTCAGAATGCAGAAAAATTATATCACCTGAAGAATTATCTAATCGTTGCCACATGTTCTATTCATATACTAACGATGTATAAAAAAAATTAAACAAACAAATAAAAAAGAAACAGTTTTTCACAGACGATTCAATATTCCGCATTCAAATGATTCAGTTCTCACTTCGTGACACGGCAAAAATACATAAAAACTCAAAATATCTCTATTAAAAATTAGGAAGTAAATCTTAAACATTTATTTTCTCGAATAATTTCCTGCATGAATCAAGCATGATTTAATTCGCAATAATTAAAGAAGGCGTTATCTTTGTTGTTGCGAAGCTTAGTTTCTATAGACTGGTAAAAAACCCTCTACTCTGCTAAGTTTCAAATGTAAACAAATGTGTCTGCTATAATAATAAGGCATAGCTTAATTGATAAATTTTCATAATTCTACAACTATTGCATGCAGATTTACTAAAGGCATAAAAATCTTAACCGGAAGATAAGAACAACATAATTCAGTCATTTCTAAAGCAAAAAAATCTGATGTGTTTACCCCAGGACTTCCTTGTACGGAATACTAAATGATATGCATTTTGCATTTCATTTAAACTTATTGAGTTGAATTAAATCTACTTCGTCGATAGCGCATAAACCAAAATAGAATAGATGCGTTCTTTAAAATTCACTATATTTATTTACTATAGTCACACTTCGGCGCTAGTTACATATAACAGCGTTAGATTTCATTCATTTTATAACTCAGAGTGAGGAAAAATTACAGCATCTGAAGAATTACCACAAGTTCTATTCAAATAGTATAATAAATCTAAAACGATGTGTAAAAGAAATTAAATAAATAAAAAAGAAACAGTTTTTCACAGATGATTCAGCACCGCTTACCTAATGCGCATACGCTACCAATTAATTCAGTTCTTACTTCGCGGTAAGGCAAAAATACATAAAATTTCGAATTATTTTCATTAAATATTGAAAAATATAGAAAAACATAAAACACCAAGTACAGTTAAAATAAATAAAAAAGGAATTTTTACGATTAAAATTATAGTTTATGCGCAAAAACCAGCTAATAACTTAAATGATAATTCCAGAATGAATCGAGCATAATTTAATTCGCAATTATAAAAGAAGACGTTACTTTGCTGTTGCTAAGCTTAGTTTCTCTAGATTGGCATCAAATCCACTATTCTGCTCAGCGTCAAATGTAAACAAATATGGCCGCTATCATAACCAAAAATTAGGCTTAACCACACTTGAAAAACTTTTAAATTGTTGATCTTTCCACAATTATTGCATGCAGATTAACTAACGGCATAGAAATCTTAACCGAAAGATAAGAACAACATAATTCAATCATTTCTGAAGCTAAAAATGCGCAATTTACAAACTTATAAGAATAACGAAATTGAGCTTACTGAGCCGAGTAACAGAGTGGATACATATATGTATATATAAATATATATATTTATATACTTTTGGTGCGGCCGATTGCAACCAAAATGCGAAGTGCACATCTACATGCTATAGCCGCCCTAAATACAAAATTGCAACGTTCTACGTCTACTCGTTTTTGAATTATACATACATACATACGTACCTACGTACGGAGGTACAGACTCCACGAAAATAAATCTCTTCTGAATCCATTTTAAATCAGTTTTATAATTATTTTGGGGGGGAAAGGGTCCTTTATTCTGTCCTTGCGTACGGATGCCAGTAAACAACATCGTTAAATTGCTTTCGATAGCGGTCAAAAGAGATATTTTCTTTGAAATATGGTACTCGAAATTTTTCGCGATTACATTACTTCCTTTTTATTTCGTACAAGGAAGTAAAAACAGATAAATTAACATTAAATTAGTAACGTTGGTATCAGGTCAATCATTCATTTCACACTAGCTCCGATCATGTGAATATTTTCAGGAAATTATCATTAGATTTTTTTTTAAGAAATAGTTTCCTTGGACGAATTGAAGTTTACTTGGCGTAAAGCCCTGCGAAGCATTCTATCAGCCCAGCATGCTTAAAGAAAAGCGATTAATGCGCGAAGGAAACAACAATATATTGCCCTGAAGTCCCCAAAGACAGCAAAACGGCCGAAGACCAACATGATCCAGGAAACCAACAAGGTCGGTGCATCATTAGGCAGAGGTTCTATAGTTATCCATCCAATCTATCTGAAACTGCGAACAGCTGACACCCATAAAAGCAAAACAAAGCTAAAAAAAGTTCAAATTGATTCTCGTTAGGCTTCGTTTTCTGGAAGGCCCTGAGGTATGTAATGGAGACAAAGTGAAGGGGATTATGCACGGTAATTCGGAAGGCCGGTTGCCTGTCTTATAGGAAGCTCTGAAATGGGTTCGTTTAACGGTTCGCTGCGCACGGTTGCATATTTTCGCGCCCTATTCGGAGATTCAAGTAACCGATCGTGCGTGTGAAAGGCATGGGTTGCTCAATCGCTAATGAACGGGAATAACTGCGAGTAATTAGGATTCATTTACAAAGAAAAGACTCGGGCATAATTTCTAACACAAATGTTTTCCATCGTATTGCAATCAAAGCTTCTGAATTCTTCTAGGCTTTATTAAAGAATTAATCATAATGCTAATCGTTCTTAATATGGTGATAACTGATATTTTCCTAAACTATTTTATAAGAGGAATGCAATGGTGTTGACGCCAGAGAATACTTTCTGGGCAAAATACTGTTGCGTTTATCTTCACGTACGGGTTCGTGCGATTTGGAGCGAATAAAGACAACCCTTGATGAAGAATCGAAACGCAGTTTACTAGCCAGTATTCCCAGAATAGCTCCAAAATCCCGTTTACGGTCGTCGAAGAACTACTATGAACACGCTGAAATAATCAGCAACACAGCGTTCAGGCTATCAGGCAGCTGGACGATGGAGACAGGAGACCATCAATAGAGCAGCTGCACCATCTTTTCGACTTTCAGCTTTTGTGCTCTATTGATGGTAACTATCCACCATCCGCTATCAGCGGCATTTATTTGAAATAAAATTTTACAGAGTTACAATGAATATACAAATATAGATATGACATACAGAGGCTGTTTCCAATAAAGTTCATAACAAAAATAAAGATCATCAATCCAATATTCATTCCCGGGAGACAGCTTCCCGGGAAAGCACGGCCAAAGAACCTCTATGTAAAGAAGGAAAGGCTCCATAGACGTAATGTAAACCACTTTGTCTGCAACGCCGCTACAAAGAAAAGGGAACATTCGCCAAGGGATTTGGAGACGGAATCTGTTGGCGAGAATTTCCCCTCTGTGATGTGCCGTTTCTTTGGTACCTAGCCGACATTTTGCCCCTTCACGACGTGTATAGGAAATTGAGGAACACGGGTTAAGATGAATCATTCTTTGACTTGTCGCGATAATTTAAACTCGGAAATGATGAAATATTAGGTGAAGTTTCACTTTCACTGGCTGTTGAACTTCCATTGTCCATATCGCTTACTTGAAACCAAAGAACCTATTCTTTGTTTAAACTCTTGCTAAACGTAACGGTCGAACCTGTTCAAACCAACTTCGACATTCAGCTTCGAGCTTTGGCGCTTTTTGGCGACAGATATTTCACACCTGCGCAGTTGTTTCCCTTTTCGTTGGAAGGGAGCCGCTTCTGCGAAGTTTTCCTGCTTAACAGTACATATTCTTTGGTTCGGCCCTGGTGGACCTTACGAACCCGTTAGGTTAAGATAATTGATTAAGGCAAAGCATGCAAGAGCAATCAGCCGAATGACGAGAAGTTTCTCAGAAGGGTTTCTAAAAGAAACTGATTTGTGTTTATGTACACATAAGAGAAAAACGAGGAAAAAAAAACAGATATGGCAAGTTTAAAGCTTATCGACAGTATAATTCGCGGCCATTCGGACCTTCTTGAAGAAAAGGTACAAAGCTTCTGTATAAAACAGACTTCAGTCAGAGATGGAATTTTAGCTACTTACAAAATCCAGGTTGGCATGATGCTGCCCAACCGTTATAGTGGTGGGCGACCCTAACGCCGTGCCGAAGGATCCGAGTTGAAAATCCCATGGATGTTTGTAAATGTATGGTGCAATGGCAAAGCAATAGAGGGCTACCTGCCTAAGGGAAGGGTGCCTTCGTGAAGGACTTTCTAAGGGAAACTGGTTCGTATACATGTTACACATAATGCAAACCACGAAAACGTCCATGCAGTCAGTCGGTTCCCTGAGATTCGAACACCGGAACTAACTACCAGTTTTAGGCGACTTGACCATTCGGCGGATGATAGTACCTGATCAGTACGCTACTTATACATTAGAACAACCATTTTATCAAAAGTCGCCAAACACTGTCACGAATAAGCATACTAGTTCTTTCAGACAATCACGGGTATAAGAAGTCTTCTGTCATTTTGTTACGTATTCTTTTCGTTGTACTTCAGATTTGAAGTATTTTTGCACTTAAGTCATGATATTTTCTGTTTTAAGATTAATTTTAAAAAATGCTCTAGTCTATTTGACTTCAGTGAAGTAAACTAGAATTTCTGCAAAAATGCACTATTTTGCTGGAAAGTGGCAGAAGAAAGCAATTGCTTCGACATTATTCTTAAAGTGATAGTCACGGAATTTCCAGCAGGGCAAAAGAAACAAAAAATGTGTTTATTGATTGGTTTTCAGGGCAAATGCGCAATTAAAATATGAAACATGTATAGGTAATTTTGAAGTTACAATCACTTCTTTTTCGACAGTAAAAAATCTGATTTATACGCTGCACGACTTCCTTCTAAGGAATATTAAGTTATACAGAGTTTTTTCCTGCTTTTCATTCAATCTTATTTCCTTGGATTTCATTAGAGATAGATTTCTCATTCAATTAATTCAGTTCTCATTTTGCAAAAAGACAAAAATACAAAAGACCTGAAAATATCTTTATTAAAAATTGAAAAATAAAGATAAATCTAAAACATCAAATACAGTTAAAACAACTAAAAAAAAAATTCAAATTAAAGTTTCTACGCAAAAACAAGAAAATCGGTCAACGGGCGAGAAAGCAGATTTTTCAGTGCACAAAACTGAAATTTTAATTTTGGCCCCACTCGGCAAAAAGACACTGAATGTGCAGAAACTGACTTAATTCGCTATTCTGCTATGTTCCAAATGTAAACAAACATGGCTGCTATGATAAAAAATTAGGTTTCGCCGCACTTAAATGACTTTTAAACTGTAAATAATTCTGCAACTATTGCATGCAGATTAACTAAAGGCATAAAATCGTTAACCGGAAGATAAGAACAACATAATTCAATAATTTTTAACGCAAAATATGCACAATTTACGGAAATATAACAATAAAAAAACTGAGCTTACGGAGCTGAGTAGCAGAGTGAGTATATGCAAACCATATATATTTATGCACTTTTGGTGTGGCCGATTGCAACTAAAAAGGGAGGTGCACAGATACATGCTATAGCAGCCCTATACACAAAATTTCAACTTCTGAGATTACTTGTTTTGAGATTATGCGGGATACGTATGTACAGATGTCACGAAAAAAATCTGTTCTGAATCCATTTAAAATCCTTTTTTTGCATTCAGTTTTGGGGTAAAGGGTCCTTTATTCTGTCCTTACGTACAGATGTCACGCAAAAACATGGTTAATGTGCCTTCGATAGCAGTCAAAATGGATATTTTCGTTGAAATATGACACCCGAAAAGTTTCGCGATTGCACTACTTCCTTTACTTAGTCCAAGGAAGTAAAAGTCATCAAAGTGCGCAAAGGTGGCTGCTTTAATAAATGAATTCGAGTCGGTATCTCTTAGAAAGTCCTCCACGAAAATATCCCTGCCCTCAAGGCAAATTACCATAGTGGGCGTAATAACGATAAAACAATTAATCATATTTCTAAACCAATCCATTATATTTTTATAAAGCTTTCAAAATTGCTTGCTCTTGGAATAGTAGTAAAATTAAATTTTAAAAAATCTAAAGTAGAACGTAACGAGCCTCAACAATTAAAATTTGAAGCTGCTGATAGCACCCATCGTCTGCAAAGGCTTTGGAATTAAATGTCTACAGTAAGAAGGAGCTGTTGAAGAATTTACCGTATTTATGACTCTTCAGATATTTATTGCGATTCAATTGCTTCTGGTGTAATGGCATTCAGATTTAAAATTAATTCCCATTTAATGACACAAAACAAAGGCTATTTTGAAAGGATATATTTTTACAAGACGATAGGTAAACAAATTGGAAATAACTTCTTTCAGGGTCATAGTTCTGCAG
The DNA here is from genome assembly GCA_000611955.2 of Stegodyphus mimosarum. Taxonomy (NCBI): domain Eukaryota; kingdom Metazoa; phylum Arthropoda; class Arachnida; order Araneae; family Eresidae; genus Stegodyphus; species Stegodyphus mimosarum. The sequence continues at coordinate 128,433 of KK115251.1, read as the reverse complement.
AGTATATTTCATTGCCCGGTGGAAAAAAAAATAATGGTGGATTACAGAGCCATGCCAAGATACTTTTTCACCTGAGGCAAAATGGTAAATGCGCGTCCTATATATATATATATATACAGAGGCTGTTCGCACATCTTTTAGACGATTTTGGTAAGTGGTAATAAAAAATCCTTTGCTGCAAAAGAAGTAATTGCAATTGTACTTTGTTTGTAAAAGTCAAAATTATCGTCTGTGGCTTGAAAGTTTTGTTTTTATTCCAAACGGCGAATTTAACAAAGCAGTGGTTCGAAGGCTACATTATGCTCTTTTTAATATTATCAACAAGAAAGGAAAAAAAAACGTCCAATTGGAGCCTCCAGTGGGACAAAAATTCCAAACAAGTATCCGAGGAAAAACCGGACATCTTCGACTATTGCAAAGGTACGTTGTTTAATGTTAAAAGAAAATCGCCCTAGTCAAAGGACAGTTGCAAAATCATTAAAATGCTCCGTGTCCACCGTAAACAAAATGATAAACGTTGATTTAAATCTTAAGAAAGCAAAAAAAAAAAAAAAGCAATGTGCATCGTCTTCTTCCAAAGCATATCGTTCCAAAGCATATCGTATATATCGCAATCATATAACGTAGGACACGCTGCAGAATTTTACATGAGAAACACTTGTCCAAAGAAAAATGGAAAACAATTGTCACAATAGATGAAGCATGGGTGTATTTAAAAGACTGTAACAAAAAAGAGCCATTTATTATCATAAAAGGGGAGAAAAAAATTTAAGTATATGGTTCAAAGAATCGAAAGAAAGTTTTTCTAAGGGATTCGTGATTGTTGCTGGTTTTTCTTATAACGGGAAGTTAAAAATAAAGAGGGTGCAAAAAAATGTCAAGATTAACTCCAAATACTATCGGGAACATATTTTATCGCCCATTTTTCTGAATGAAATACCATCGCTTTACCCGTAGTGACATCCATCGGTGAGACTCCATCGGGACAAAGCTAGCAGTCACACATCAAAATCCACTGTAAATTTCCTAAAAGAAATGGAACAAAAAACTGATATCAAGGCCATACCCTTCACTGATATCTCTACTAAATCTCCCGATGTGTCACCTATGTATTTTTGTGCTTTCGGACTCTTAAAAACTGCATTATCCAAACGTTGTCCCAAAACCCTAACAGGACTTTGGAAAGCTGTTCGGGAGGAATGGGATAGAATACCTCTTCTGACACTTCAAAAGGCATTATTATCCTGGAAATTGCGATGTCGAAAGATAGTTCAGAATAAGGGATGTTAAATAAAATGTCTAAAACACAAGAATTTTATGTAATTTAGTTTTGTGAATACAATTTACACCGTCTAAAAAATGTGCGAACACCCTCTGTATATATATATATATCAAAATAGCTATATTTTTTTAAATAAAAATAACTATTAAATCAAGATATCATAGTTCTTAAAGTATTTTTCAATCTTTGTTTTATAAATTCAGACAAATAATATGGCGAATTATTTATAATTTTAAATGAAAATGGTAAAAAAATCCTTTTTTGATAAATAAAAAATAACACATTGCATTAATTTCCATGTTACACATTGTATTACACAATACACATTGCATTAGTAAATACACAATAACAATACACGTTGCATTAATTTCCAGGTTTTTCTCGCAGTTCTTCCTATTGTTTTATTAATTTAATTTTTCCGAAGCTTATTTTCCCTAATAATAACCGACAAATTTAAAAACATAATTAAAGTAATTTTCGAATTCGCATAGACAATTTGCCGCCCCTTTTACTGTCTCACCCTTGTCCCGGCTCTGGTATATTAAATAATAAAGCAAAATTTAAAAATACATCTTCCATTCACTCATTAAACATCACAGAAACAGATGCAACATCTTAACTTTTTAAGGGATTCCAAGCGTAGCCTATTACGGAACCGTAAATTAAGGATCTTAGGAACCATAAATTTCCTAGTTTGCTACATTGGAGCTAAATAAATTGACCGTCAGTTTCCAAAGACATTTCGCAACAAATTCAATACACAGTATATTCTGATAATAATCATTACTCACGATAAATCCCCTGCTTAACCCTGCAGCGTATGCGCTGACAGGCTTCAGACTTCCTCCCCACGCAACGTACCCACATCCCTCATCGAATGAAGGAGGGTAAACAGGAATATCAACATTTCAAGTGGGACTACGTTGTGAGTCTAATTAACTCAAGAATGTACAAGAAGTCACGATTCGTTGTGGATTTGGGAATCACTGCGAAAGGTCACGAGTTGCTTGTTTGGCTAGTAAAGAGTTTGGGGAGTAATGGACGAGAAGTGGGAAGCTTGAAAGCGCGTTGTGTCCACAAGTTTTAGATGATGGCAAGAGATTTTGAGCACAAAATTTAAAGAGCGTTTTATTTTATTTTTCGCTGTAAACGAGTAAAGCTTAATTTCACATCCATCCCCACGGAAGGTATTTCTCTTATAGTAAGTATACTAAATGCTGATTCCACAGCTAGGTTTATTACACAAAATATTGAGTGTAAACCCACAGCGTTTGCGAATGGAATAAAAACATTCTCACCTGTCAAAGTCTATTCATCTGGCATCGTTTTAATAAACTTCTGAAGGAGAATATTAAATAAAAAAAATCTGAAATGTTTCAGATTTTAAATTAAGTCCAAAGGGGTGTTTCTTTAACGTTTTGTGCGTTACCTTTATTTATTAAATATCACGTTCTTCGTACTTAAACCATAAAATTCAGTTCAACAGCAATATCGCAAAATACTTTAAAATGAGCATATATTTAGAATTTCCGATACACAGTTCCGCGCTAGAGATAAAAATATCCCCCCCAAGAGTGTTGCCATTGCTCGCTTTTAAATCGTTGAATTTGTGCATCAAAAATTCGTTTAAGTTTTATAAAATATGAAATAGATAATAAAACAAATTCCAAATTCGGACTTCCAGGCGCCCATATTCGCAGTAGGATTACGTCACTCAAAATTGGATGGCTCTAGGTACCGTCGTTTTATCACCGTCCGAGGAACATACATATATTTATGCAGATTCTTCATTATTTAATTTCTTCAAGTATGATACAGGGCGATAACATTTGGTGGCAAGAATGTGAAAAGTGAAACGGACATTCAGAGTAATTCGACGCAAAAACGAAAACAATAGTCCATCAGAAACAAAGCCCCTTTGGACTAATAATTTCGAGCTACTGAACAATAAATTTTAATATCTCCGATCGTCCAGGAGAACGGTATTTAGACACCAGGGTGCCTGAGCACGAGGCCCTACCCCATGTAGAATATATTACGACACTGAGGATGTTATTATTAGGTAACCTTTAATACTTAAGATTTTTTTAAAAATATGTGCACTGAGGGTGTAGGGTTCAACTCTTTAAATCTTAAGTTCTTACTTAGAACCCCACGAACACTTTACAAGCGAATAATCGCTTAAGTGTGAACAGAACAAGTGAGACTTGAGAAGGGTTTAAAACCCTTTATTATTCAGTATATTTACAATCAGTTCCGGCTTGGAACTTTACGATACAGCCGCCACTCAGGCTTGAACTTAAATACTAATAATTTGAACTAAAATTAACTTAACTAAAGCTCTTAAATAATATAGCCGAAGCTATCACAATCTAACTAGTTGACTCCTAAGTATTAATTGAATCGGCGAAGCCTAGCAAGGGCCTAAATATGGCCGAGCGTAGTAACAGCTAAGAGAGATGTGGCCAGAAGGCAAACGCGCGCTAGTCAGGAAATCAGACTCTCTCTCTGTTGAAGTCGGTTAAGAACGACTTAAATAGTATTCATTCTCATTTGCATTCTCTGCGTTTCTGAATGCACATTCTGGCAGGAAATTACCAGCTGAAATTAGAATAGATAGGAAAGATACAAAACTTAAAATAACTGTTAGAAAACGCATCATAAACCTTACAAGGTAAAGGAGAGTATGCTAATTTGGATAGCAAGTAGTAATCTGTTTCTGGAACTTCTTGAATATACTGGCTTTCAGCAGGGAAATTTTATCCTGCTCTTGCCAGTTCCCGATGTTATACCGTGAAGTTCCTAATAGTGAAAGTTACTGAAAGAGAGGTTCTTTCATAGAGGTAGATCTTGGCGGTGATGAGAAAAAGAAGCTTCTTGCTCTTGTGCTGGTTCAACTTAAATGGAAGCCGTCAAGCTGGGCTGCACGGAGGAACTGTGTTAGCAGTCTCGAATCGAATCGAATCGAATCGAATCGAACCCTAATATTCCGCGAAAATTGCGCAGAGCGCGACCTGGTGGAATCAATGACACATATTGCCATAAAGGCACATAACATGAATGCAGTCATGATAAGTAGGACCTAGAAGGGAGTACCAGTGAGTGGAGGCAAAGGGGGGCAAAAGGATCATAAATGATTCGACATCGCAAATAAGGGCGGGCTAGAGTGTATAAAAACGCAACTCAATAAGTGTAGTAAAATAAACTGGTAGTGGTTTAGAGTTAGAAAATCTCCTCATAGTGTAGAATACAATGCAAAACAAGTACAATGAAAGGCGAAACAAATGCAAAAACAATATGGAAGAAAATGTGAAAAATGACCAGGTGATAGGAAGATCAGTCTTCTTGTGGTGTTCGGAAAATGGCCTTAGATCATAGTCCTCTTCAAGTATTTTATAGTTGAAGAGATTAAATGAATTTAAGTATGGACATGCGAGTGCTTTATCAATTTATCAAATAATTTTGTGTTTATCAAGATAAGTTTCAATGGTGTCAAGTCCGAGATCTTCATGAACTGTGATATTTCTGACATAGTATAACGCGCATTAATAGTAATGCGAAGGAAACGATTTTGAATTTTCTGTAATTTCGGGAAATCATTTTTTGTAGGAGAGATCCACGCAGGCGAAGCATAAACTAAAACTGGTCTGATAATGAAGGTGAAAACAAGACTTTTTTTCCCAAGATCCATATTTGAATGTTTTCCAACAATGGGAATTAGACTGTTGATAACCTTATTTGCTTTGTTTCTAATCTTGTCAATGTGATCATTCCATTTTAATTTAGAATTAAAAGTTATACCCAAATATTTCGCAGTTTTGACTAAAGGAACAGTTTTTTGAATAGGGCAAGCTGACAAGTAGGATTAGTCCGGGATTTTTTTTCTAATGATAAGTAATTGAGATTTCGTCGCATTAATAGCAATTCTACATAAGGTGCACCATGTTTCGATATGAGGTACTTGATCTTGTAATTTTTTAATGGCATGGTTAACATTTGTAGATCTAGCCGCGAGAGCCGTGTCGTCAGCATAACACCCAAGGAAGTAGTGATGGTCAAGATTTTCCTTGGGGAAATCGGCGATGTAGAACAAATAAAGAATAGGGCCAAGGATAGATCCTTGGGGCATCCCAGCTCTAATGGGTCTGATGTCGGAACAGTTATTTCCTTGGGTTACGATGAATTTCCTGTTGGAGAGGAACGACATCAATAAGATGATAATTTCTCTGTCAATATTGAATTGAATAAGTTGATATATGACCCCTCATGCCAGACGCGGTCGAAGGCTTTCGCCACGTCCAGTATGAGTAAGGCAACATTTTCTCTATTATGAAGCGCTGCACCCGCAAATTCAGATAGTCTAACTAATTGTTGTATGAGTGACATTAACTTCTGGAGGTGAGTGAATATTCCTGTATTTTGAGAAAGTGCCTGGAACGTTTAGAAAACATTACTATCTCCGGTTTTATTCTGTAATACCTTGCTATAGCTGGATCTTTTTGTAGTATACGTGACATTAGACTGTGATAATTTCAGGGGTGGGAAATTTTCTGCAGTAGTTGTCGGGGTTTTAGCTTGCTTCTGGGTAGTCGGTGTAGAGTTCGTCATCTTATTTTTCCTATTAATTCCCGCTATTCTTTTCTGATATTCTATGCAACCGGTAAAAGACCTAACATGTTTTTGTGTGCAAAATACGCATTTTGGGGGTTTTTCTTTGGTTAGATTGTACTCATTTGTCCTATGGTTAACTCCGCATTTACAGCATCTGGCCTGATGATAACATCTGTGTTGCGATTGCCCATACCGCTGGCATTTATAGCACTGGGTAGGGCATTTTCCTGCTGGTCTGTATTTTTCTACTTTAACATTAAAACTAAAGACGTTAAAGATTGTGTTTCTTTCAGCTGAATTATCAAGTTCTATGAATAATAGGGGTAGTTTTTTCAAAGTTTCTTCAGTCTTTTTCGTGAATTGTTTCACTTTCCGGACTGGGATTTTCTTTCAGTAAGATTTTGGAATATTGCTTCTTCGGACATAATTTCTGGAATATTTTTAGTACGGCTTTCGTAGTTCTTTCCTGATAAAATAATATGAGTGGTAGCTTCTTTTAATTTGGTCCAGCGTAAGAGTTATTTTTCTGTAATCTTCAGCAGTTTTTGGGTATACAAAGATAGAGTCTCTTCTCAGTTGTGATTCCTATTCTGCTGTGCAGATGGTTGGCAGTTTACTATCTAATTCTAGCCAGTTCAGGATTTTTTGAGTTATTACAATAGGCGGGATTCTATTTTCTTCCTTTGTGAGATTAATTGCTGCGCGATTTTCTACGGAAACTTCTACGTACTACGTTTTCTACGGAAACGGAGGGTAAATTTGTAAGGTTTTAGTTTAAACTAACGATGTTTTATGTTAATTTTTTCTTTCCTGTAAGTTCTTATTTCAACTTCCCGTTAGAATGAGCGCGCGCTTTAGCTTTATGCAAATTTGAAGTGGAGGCCAAGTTTTGTATTTAAAGGTTAGCGAGGAACTTCTCAGAGTGAGAGAGCTTTTAGTCTCAGATCGCTTCGGCTCTGTTCGACGTTCGCCTGACTAGTTAGTATTTAAGTTCTAAGCCTTAGCGATGTTACTCTAATACTTATTGAAGTAATCTAAGTGCGTTAGTATTAGCCAAATCTTGCTACGCACCATTGATAGTTTAGAATAGAGGCCAATCTCGCGTTTAAAGCTCTCAGAGCAACGACTACTTAATTGTATACTCAACTTTATTTTAAAATTATTTGACTGTTCAGTTTAGACTTAAGTGCGGTCAGTACTTTCTGTTATCCCTTCCGAGTTGGGAAATGGCTGTGAATAGTGGTTTAATAAAAGGGTAATTTTAAACCCTTCGTACGTGCAGTTATTCTACCACGTACACAGAACATAGCTGCATTCAGCTCCCTGTTCGAGGCCAGGACTTTGACACTGTTACGACAATGTTCGCCAATAGTATGCACAGAACACTCAGTCCTGATAAATTATCATATCTGTTATGCCGCAGGATTTCTGGTTTTGGGGAATTTTCTTTAATTTTTGCTGTTTTGCTTGGGATGGACCATTCTGAATTGCTATATCTTCTATTTCTGAATTCTGATTGGATACTGCTATTCCTTGCATTAAGTTAGGAAAAATTTTCTTGAGTTTTTCTTCTCTTTCTATTTTTCGGGGCAGATATTTTTCGTTATTTTGGGTTCTTACGGCTGTTTTACCAGAAAACAAAAATTTTTGACACTTCAGTTTAATACGCATAAAGTCATGATTTAACTTTAACACAATAATGACGTTAATGTAATAATTTAACGTAACTTTAATGTTTAAGTTGCCAACAGTAGCTATTTATTTAAAATGCTGACACTAAAGAAAAACTTTCGACTCGCAATGACGTCACACACAATCGCGTGCTTTCTGGAACGCCAGAATGCGACCTAATGTAATAATAATATATATGATGCTTGGCAATGTTATTTTTTCTTTATATTCTGTGAAACTTACAAATTACTCAATTGAAGGCGAGCAGTGGCAACACTTTTCGAAATAAAGCAGAATGATATCTCCAGCGCTCGAGACTGTTGCCACTCGGAAAAAATCCTTGCTAAAATTACCGTTTTCAGAGTTTTTAAGTAATATCTCCGGTGATTAAAGTCGTACAGAGATGAAATAGTCGAAATGGTTTCCGATGAATTTTTTAGCGATAAATTGTTAGCCTACGTTTCCCTTAGAAACTGATAACAATGTTTTTAAATGAATGCAAATTAAAATACAATATTTATTTTATCCTGTTCTTTTTAAATTCGTTGAAATATATAATAAGCTACTTTAACAAAATATTTCGTTTAAATGACTACACACAAATCCCCATCGCATCAAAATAATAACAATAAAAATAAAATTTAAATTACCAAAAGCAGCTTTCATGTCAAAGAATGCCAAATATATAAAAAAAAATCTTAAAACTTATTAAAACTTTACGTCGTTACTCCTATTAATTATTAATAGCTCGCCGATCATCAGACTGTAATGATACTTTATTCCCTGGGCACAGCTTATTAAAAACCAACAAAAATCGAATTCATCTGCTATTCTAGACGAACGACATCATTAAAATCTCTCACCCTCATCACCAAAAGTGAACAGATCAAAATAATGAATCTCTATGAAGGGGGAGGGGGTGAGCAGTAAAATCAAAATTAAATGCCGGATATCTGAGATAAGAGTGTACGGTAGTTGCAAAGGGTCATTAAAACGCAATGCGTAAATGATGGAAACCCATCGTTAAAAGCGTTTATGATACGAACTCACTCTTGTTTACTTTCACTCTATCAAAGAATGAGTTGGGTTATGGCACTAAAAAAAGGGGGTTTTGGGATTTACCCCTATCTTCATTTCTTTTTCCCAAACGCATTAAATGGTGCATAGCGGATTCACAGTAAAGCCAGTTAGTTGTATTGGAAAAAGCTGACAGAAAGAATTCACGCATTCAAACACTATACACAAATTAATGTTTGATAAAAGGTTTTTCAAATGTGAGGATTATTATTAATATTAAAGGAAAGTGTTTTTCGCCTTTTCCGTGTTATGTTTCCAGTGTGTTTTGAGAGATCGCATTGACAAAAAAATCATTTTGTTACAATGCAAATCGACAAAAAATTATTTTGTTTCAATGCATGCAATTTTTTTTCCGAGGAAGGAAATGCCAGCGATTTAGCTTTTATCTAGAATTTCAAGTTTCAAGTCCAAAGGGGCTTTTTGTCCCTGAAGAACTATTGTTTTCGTGTTGCGATTTTGAGTCGGAAACATTAAAAGTCTGAATCCCTTTTCAAACTGTTGCCACCAAATCTTGAAGCCCTGTATTATATTTAAAGAAATTAAATAACGACGAATCTGCATAAATGCATGTATATTTCTGCAAATGTGATAAAACAACTGTACCTAGAGCCATCCAGTTTTGAATAACGTACGTATCCACCCGAATATGCGCATCTGGAAGCCCGAATTTGGAATTTGTTTTATTATCGATTTCATATTTTGTAAAACTTCAGCGAATTTTTGATGAACAAACTCAAACGATTTAAAAGCGAGCAATGGCAACACTCTACGAAAAAAAAACTTTTTATTTAAAGCTCGCGGAACTGTGTATCGGAAATTCTAAAAATATACTCATTTTAAAATTATTTTGCGATATTGCTGTCGAACTGAATTTCACGGTTTAAGTGCGAAGGCCATAATATTTAATAAATAAAGGTAACTCACAAAACGTAAAAAAACGCCCCTTTGGGCGTAATTTAAAATCGGAAACGTTTCAGATTTCTTTTTTTTTACATTTTTTTCCTGTTTTCAAATAATTTCATACAATTACGAATAATCATCATCGCATCACGTGCATCTCTTTTCAGGTACGCCAACCAGCGGCCGAGCCACAAAGTCGCCGAACACTGGTAGTTCGGTTCGGGGTTCGAACACCCTTGACCGGCAGGCTTTATGGGCGTTTTCGTGGTTTTCCTCTCCTGCATACGAGCCAGTTTCCCTTAGAAAGTTTCCCAAGGAAGCATCCCTTCCCCTAGGCAGATAGCCCTCGAGTGCTTTGCTATAACTGAATAAACCAAACCTTTACAGGTATAGGTCTTAACATTATTTAGTTCTGTTCAAATTTTGATCGAGAACATCATCAGAGACAGAATTTGAGGTTTTCATACCCCCTCTTTCTCTGCTACTAAACTGTCAAGAGAAATTCGAGACCCATGAATTTTAAGTGCCCCATTCCGTAAAAGCATTATACTAACAGACCTCCACGTCAACGTTAGATATGATTTCAAGCTTATCTTCCTAAATATGTTCCCTTTGACCTGTCAAACGAAACAACACAGTGCTGGTTTCAAATTCAAAGTCATTCAGTTTGCGAATGAAAATGGGAATCGAGCTGCAGGAAGGATTTTGGGTGTTGGCGAGAGATGGAACGGATGATGATTATTTATTTATGAATCAGAGTAGCAGTGATGGTAAGCAGAAACTGATGATATGCCTGAAGACATAACGGAAGATGCCCATGACGAATGTTTCATGTTATCCGATACTGAAAACTTTTAAGTTCGAAATGTACGTCGTTTCTTTTAAGTAAACAGCTTAAGTACACATAAAAATGTAACATTTGTACGTTGGTGTTTTCCATATTATAAATGTATCATTTTTATATCCGGGGTATAACGGGCACACCTAAATTTCGATCCTACTTTTCGTGCTAAAAGTGCGCGATATACGCTGGACTATATGGTAATTCTTTAAATTTTAATGTATTATTTCTAAAGGATCAATAAGCAAATTTTTGTGAATTAATTAAAGTACTTTACCAAATGTTTCATGTTCAGTTACGTCTACAAGTTGTAAAATAAAATTATTTGACTCAACATAAGAAGATAAGTGTAATGCTTATTAAAATGTCTTGTTCTTAAAAATACATACCGGCTCAGTAGATAAGACCGCTAAATACAAGTAGTTCAGGTTCATAATCACGCGAGTGAACTGTTCTCTAATTTACTATTACTCAAGGGGCCCCCGGAAAACTATTCGTTTTTATTGGTGTAGTCAATCGCCAAAACGTTAATTTACAATTTAGCTTAAATTTTAAAATGTTTAACAAACTGAACGATTTAAAAGCAACATTCACTTTTCTTATTATAACTTTGATTTAAACCCATCGAGTTTATTAAGCAGCTGGTATGAGGCCATTTTGAACAGCACCAACACTTTGATTTGTTTTTTAATAGCATCTCGAAAATGATTCAACTCATTGTGTTGCGTAACACTGTCTGAACTAATTGACTGACAAGACGACGAATTTTGTCATCGCAAGAAGAATAAAATTAAGTCTGTCATTGGCAAGAGCCTTGAGAACCGTATAAGTAAAAATCTTGACCAATTGCTTCCAATTTTAAAGGACGGATCTCATTGTCTTTCACCCCTGTTCTCTCTATTACCAGACCATTCGAAAGGACTTTCGACTAGCCGTAACCCAAGACTTCCCCTGGATTCGAAACCGGGTCCTTCGCTACGACAATCAAAGTCCCCAAGTTCCAGAAATGTGAAAATTAAAAAATCTGATGCGGACACCAAATGACTTCCTTGAACGGAATATTAAATTATACGCATTGTTTCTTGACATTCTGTGGCTAGGTTCACTTAACAGCGTTACATCTCATTCATTTTATAACTGAGAATGCACAAAAAATTATATTATCTGAAGAATTATCTAGTCGTTGCCACACGTTCTATTCAAATACTATAATAAATCTAAAACGATGTATAAAAGAAATTAAACAAAGAAAAAAGAAACAGTTTTTCACAGACGATTCAGTATTTCTCATTCAATTAATTCAGTTCTCCGTTCGCGACAGGGCAAAAATACACAAAAACTCCAAATATCTGCATTAAAAATTACGAAGCAAATACTAAACGCTTATTTCCACGAATAAATTCCAGAATGGATTAAGCATGATTTAATTCGAATCATAAAGGAAGGCGTTATCTTTGTTGTTGCGAAGCTTAATTTTCTAGATTGACAACAAATCCACTATTCTCCTAAGTTTCAAACGTAAACAAATATGGCTGCCATGAGAAAAATGTATAGGCCTAGCTGCACTTAAATAACTTTTAAATTGTTGATAATTCCACAAATCTTGCATGCAGATTTACTAAAGGCATAAAAACCTTAACCGCGAAATGGGAACTACATAATTCAACCCTTTTTAAAGCAAAAAATGCAAAATTTACTAACATATAAGAATTAAAAAACTGAACTCTGAGTTTGCATTGTAAGCCGAGTAACAGTGTGAATATATATACATATATTTATATACTTTTTCTGCGGCCGATTGCAACCAAAATAGGAGGTGCACATCTAAGTGTTACAACAGTCCTATATACAAAATTTCAGCGTTCTGAGGCTACTCGTTTCTGAATTATGCGAGATACATACATGCATACCTAGGTACAGACGCCCCGAAAGCATCTCTTCAGAATCCATTTTATAATTTTATGGGAGAAAATGAGTTCTTTATTGTGTCAGATATCAAGCAAAAACAGTGAAATTGCATTATATAGCGGTCAAAATAGATATTATCTTTAAAATATGAAAATTTTCGCGAGTACAATACTTCCTTTTCACTTTTTCTTTTTAACTGATTTCTGAGTAAATTATTCTCACGTTATTGAGTCAAACATGAGTCACTGAGCGACAAACCGATGGCGTTGACTAAAGTTTACTTGCGCAGTTTGTAAAATTTCAGATTAGCGTTTTGAATTTTAAGGTGTTGGAATCAAAAACGGATATAGTACCGCAATTTTATTTTCATGTATTTTTTACTTGATTTCAGACTTCGACTTTGTGTTTTTTCTAAATGCTTTCGTAAACATTTATTGCGGTGCTCGGAAAGTATTTTCGTTTTTTTCTAACAGAGGGCTTAAGCACATTTTTTCATAGAAATCTTTCACACTTAAAGCAGCGTAATCATTATACAGGGGGACAATTATTGGACTATATGAAATAAAACCGTCATAACCTCTCAAGGATTTGCGTGATGAAGTTCAAACTTCGCGGTTGGCCGCAGGGCATGACGGGAATTAGTATGCGCATGCGCACGCAACTTGTTATTGTCAACCATTTTCAAGTGAAAATGGCACAGTACAGAGTGCCTGAGCATATAGCGCTTGTGAATGCCTATTATGCGAGCAATGACAGCCCGATTGCGACTCAAAGGAAGTTTGCGACCGAGTACAAGCTGAAGACGTGTGTAAGTGGAGGAGTCCAAGTGTTCTAACAATCAAGAATTTGATTCTCAAGTTTGAGAAAACTGGTAGTGTTTGTGATGACAGTGTTGGCAATGTAGGTAGAGAAACAAGTGTGGAAATGCCTGAAAATATAGAGAAGACACAATCTGTGTTTTAGATCAACCCAAGGAAATCGATCACACGAGCTGCATATCAGGTGGGAATCAATCGGGAGACCCTGCGACAAATTGTTGTGTAAGAACTGTCTATACAAAATTCAAACCCATCAGTCATTAAAGCACATGGCCATGGAAAAGCGTTTGTGTTTCGCCAAACTGTTGTCGAGAGAATTGACGAAAATTTGAATTGACGATTTGATGTGAATATGGTTTGATTTAGCCACGAAACCCACTACTTTCTTTTGGATGGGTTCGTCAATAAGGAAAATTGGCTCATTTGGGGGACTGAGAATCTGCACTCCGCGATCTAGAAGTCTCTCCACCCTCAACGGGTGACTGTGTGGTGTGCAGTGTCCAGTCACAAAATAATTGGTCGATATTCGTTGATGGAACGGTGACTACTGAACGATACGTGAAGGTTTAGGAAAATGATTTCATCCCCATTATCCAAAGTGCTCTTGTTTTCGACAAGATGTGGTTCACGCAAAACGGAGTTCGGCCCCATCGGACCCAAAAGTGTGGAGGAGCACTATGGGAACCACAATCTGGCTCTGGGGTACACATAGGCCACTGGAATGGGACTCGCTTGGCCGCCATATTCTCCTGATCTGAACACATGTAACCCATTTTTGTAGGGCTATATTAAAGACAATGTGTACAGAAATAACCCGAAGTCTATTGCTGAGCTGAAAACTGCCATTCAGGAGGTCATCGACATCATCGATGTTCCGACACTTCGGTGGGTCAATGCAGAATTTTGCTATTCGTTTGCGCCACGTCATAGCCAAAGATGGCAAACATATCGAACATGTCATAACCTAAAGCCCAGTTTCTATAGTGAGTTTACACGTTGATTAAAGTTTGTGCACTCAGTATTGGTTGGTGCCTTTTCAAATATGTTAAGTGAAAAGCAGCATTTTTGCATTTTTTACTTTTTTTTATCGAAATGGTAAAAATGCTGTTCAAGCAAGAAAAAAAATATTCGATGTGTACGAAGAAGGAGTATTGACAGAACGCCAGTGCCAAAAATGGTTTGCAAAATTTTCGATCTGGCAAGTTTGATCTTGAAGATGCACGGCGTTCTCGAAGGCCAGTTAAAGCTGATGAAGACACAGTAACGGCATTGTTTGATGGAAACCGACTAATAACAAGTTGCGAGATTGTTGAGAGATTAAATTTATCGAATTCGACCGTTCACGATCATTTGAAAAGCATAGGTTTAATCTCTCACCCTCCCCCGAGGTGCTCTCCATCAAAATTGGGGGGTGGAAGTGAGCCAAATCGCACTGCCACCTATTAAGTGCTCAAGGCTGTTGCCAATGACAGGCGTAATCTAGCCCTCCTTGCCACGAGGAATTTTGTGAGCTTGGGCTGACTACGTCAGACAATGAGCATAAGCAACAACAACGACAGGTTTAATCTCAAAGCTTGACATAAGGGTTTCTCATGTTCTTACGGAAAGAAATTTGTGTTATCGTATTGACGTTTGTGATTTGCTTATCAGACGTCAAGAAAATGACCGTTTTTTTAATAGCATCATCACGAAGAACAAGAAATGGGTTGTCTACAACAATGTTAAACGCGTGACATCATGGAGTAAAAAAGATGAACCGGCTCAAAGCACTTTCGAAAGCCCATATATTTATCAAGAAAAGGTGATGCTATTCGTTTTTGGGGATTCCAAAGGAATTTCTTTTAGCTTCTAAGGCACAAAACAACGACCAATTCTGATGTGTACTGTCACCAGCTGAACAAACTGAACGATTCACTTAAAACGAAAATTGCCAGAATTGATCAATAAAAAAGGTGTGGTGTTCCACCAAGATGATGCTAGACCTCTTACATGCTAAAAGCTTTTATGGCTTGGATGGGATATTTTGCCACACCCATCATATTCTCCAGATTATAGCATCTTCTGATTATTATTTGTTCCGGTCTCTACAAAAGTTTTTAGACGGTAAGACCTTTAACTCCAAATGAGGATGTCAAAAATCACCTGGATCCGTTTTTTGCCAGCAAAGAAAAAAAATTTTATGAGCATGGAAATCATTCTACTGCCAGAAAGATGGGGTAGATATTGGACTGGAATGGACAATATATAATTCAATAATTATAAATAAAATTCAATAATTACAATAAATACGAAACTACCTTCCTAACAACCCCAATATTTTAAGGATAGGGTTGAATTCATTAGATAAAGGTAAAGCAGATTAGGATTAACTACTTAAGGAGAGGAATAACTTCGTCGAAGACTTTATAAAGGAGACTGGCCTTTTATCCGCTGCACACCAGACAAATAAAGAAAAGTTCTTTATAGCCAACTCCTTAGCCGAAATTTAAAATCTGGGTCGACTACCAATATTTAGCAGTCACTCGGCGGCTGGGAGATATATTTTTAAGAAAGCTCCGTGTTAGTAATTATTATGTTTAGCTGTTATTTGGGGTATATTTGTGTTGAATAAAACGATTTTCTATTAGGTGCTGTTAGGATATAGGCATACTGTGCATAAAGCATGTAAAAAATCTGTTTAATCCATAAAAAAATACGTATTGATACTTTAGCTATGATATACTAAAACGTTCGAAGCTTAATTACAAATTAAATAAAAGATAGATTAGTTCTATGTTAACGTATGCACTCATAAATACATCTGATTTATTTTAAAATAACTCACAGCTTCCCGGCTTAAAATAGTTATATCTAACTCTTTCCTTTTTTTGTCATCATTACGTTACGTTATCTGCCAGCTTTCAAGAGGTCTCTCAAAGTTCCAGTTTTCAGAAATGCTCCATAAAATCTTTAACTTTTAATTTCCGAATTAAAATAGATCATCGCTTAACAAATTAAGTGATTTAAAAGTAATATCTCGTTTATTGCTGTTGACTAATGCTCACTTGTCTCACCTATAGTGAGCCCAAGCTCACAAAAGTTCTCGTGGCGAGGAACGTAACGAAAGCCTGTCGTTGCCAACAGCCTTGAGCCAACTTACACGCCAAAGTGAAATTTAACACAGTTTCGCCTCCAATTTTGATGAAGAGCACCCGGAGGGGACGGGTCCGAGAGTCTCCCACCCCTCTTCCCCTACCACCAATCTCTCGAGAGGATTTTCGGCTCGCCGCATATTTAGAGAGCTCCGATGTCGCACGGAAACTATACATTTACAAACATCCATCTCGTTTCTTAATAATTTATAACGTTATTTTAAACTGCAGTTCTCTTCGCTAAAACTGATCATATATAATTCGTGTAATCCATATAAATAATACTTTTCATGAGAATTATTTGAAATCCGAGTTTATATCACTTTCATTACCGTTAAAAACGAGCAAAAATAACGTAAAACAAAATCTATAAATGAACCTAATTAATTTATAATGAGATATAAAACTTATTCATAGAATGAAGAAATACATTTTATTAATATTTATTCATACCTGTCAAAAATTAATAAGACTTTCGGTTCACGGCATATCTAGAGTGCCCACATGCCGCGCAGACACTATACATTTACAAACATCCATGCCTTCTTCGGTATTCGAACCAGGGCTCCTCAGAACGGTAGTCAACGACGCTAACCACTATACCGGTTGGGCAGCATCTCGTTTCTTAATAATTTATAGCGTTATTTTAAATTGCAGTTATCCTCGATAAAACTGATCACGTATAATTCATGTAATCCATAATATATATGAATAATACTTTATATAAGAATTATTTGAAATCCGAGTTTATTCATTTTTATTAATACGTTGAAGAATATTTTAATTACCAAGAGAAAGAGACCAGAGTGTAACCGATAAAAAATGTTTTGCAAGTATCAAACATTACATTTAAACATAAATTTGCATTTTTTCTTCCCCACATTGTTATTACAGTTTATATATGTTTTAGAAATTAAGTAACCAAAATTTAAAATTTATTAGCCCAAACGGGATTTTGTGTTGAATCACTAAAACCGGGTATCACTTTTCAAATTGTTACCAACAAATATTTACGCACTGTGTTATTTTTTAAAATATTAAATAATGAAAAATCGTCATGAGCGTATGCACGTTTCTCGCATTGTGAAGAAAACGACTGTACCTAAAGCTTTCAAATTTTGAATAACGTAGTCTTTCACCCGAACATGGGTGGCCGAAAGCTCGAATTTTGAATTTTATATTTCATATTTTTTGTAACTTTAATGAACTTCTAATAAATTCAACGATCTGAAAGCGAAGAGTGGAAAAAGTGCATGCACGCGAGACTGTGTCAGAAATTTTAAAGATATGCTGTTTTTAAATATTTTCTGGTACCGCCGGTTGAGTGAATTTTAGCGGCTTAAGTGCGAAAAACGTGATATATAATGAATAAAGTTAACAAAAAAAAGTTAATAATAAAAAGACAAAAAACGCTTTGCTTGCCATCTCAGTAGAAACTAAACATTGATATGATGAAATGAAAAAAAGACTGAACGTAATATAAAAGTGTTTATGCCAACACTTAATGCTGTACCGGGAATTCTAAACATATGCTGCTTTTAAGCTTCTTGTAACTTTGTTGTCTCTGGCGTAAGTACGAAGAAAATGATGCATAACAAAGATAAAAAAATTACAAAAAGAAGGAGTGCAGGTGTGAGTGCAACGGGAGACTCAACAGGAGCTACGAGCTCAGCAAGAGCTTAAAAAAACCGTAACAGACCCTTTTGGTCAACCGTTAAAATCTGAAACTTTTCGGAATTTTTAGTCCAAAGGGGCAATTTGCTCTGAAGGACTATTAATTTCGTTTTGGCATTTTGCGTTGAAAACTGTAAACGGTGAATCACTTCTCAAACTGTTGCCACCAAATATTATCGCCCTGTATTATATTTAAAAAAATTAAATAATGAAGCATCTGCATAAATATATGTATGTTTCTCGCACTGAGATAAAACGACGGTACCCAGAGCCATTAAATTTTGAATGACGTAATCCTACTGCGAATATGGGCATCTGGAAGCCCGAATTTGGAATTTGTTTTATTCTCTATTTCATATTTTATAAAACAAACGAATTTTTGACGAACAAACTCAACGATTTCAAAGCGAGCAATGGTAACACTGAAAGTGAAATTTGGTTTATTATGGATTTCATATTTTGTAATACTTCAACGAATTTTTGATTAACAAACTAAACGATTTCAAAGCGAGCAATGGCAACACTATACGAAAAAAAAATTCTTTTATCCCCAGCGCACGAGACTTTGTATTGGAAATTCTAAAGATATGCATGCTCATTTAAAATTTATTTTACCATGTTGCTGTTGAACTGAATTTTATGGCTCGAGTACGTAGAGCGTGATATTTAATAAATAAAGGTAACACACAAAACGTTAAAAAAAACGACCCATTGGACGTAATTTAAAATCTGAAACCTTTCAGATTTTATTTAATTTTTATTAGTTCAAAGGGGCTTTTGTCCCTCAAGGATTATTGTTTTCGTTTTGCTATTTTGCGTCGGAAACATTAGAAGTCTGAATCACTTTTCAAACTGTTGCCCAAAATATTGCAGCCCTGTATTATATTTAAAGAAATTAAATAATGAAGAATGTGCATAAATGTATGTATGTTTCTCGCATTGTGATAAAACGACGGTACTTAAAGCCTTCGAATTTTGAATGACGTAATCCTGCTGCTAATATGGGCATTTTTTTAATTGAAAATTTTAAATTCCTTGTGCACCACATAGTATTACACAAGGCTTACAAAGGTAAGTAAAAGAAAGCAAATACAATAACAACACAAAATAATAATAATAATAATAAAAACTCACAAATTCACAGATGACACGTAAGAGATAAATTTACAGAAGAAAAAGAAAGCAATTTTATCTTGGACAAATACATGAAGAGGGGGAGGAAATGTAATATTCACAGATTTTAACCTAGGAATGAGTTCTTTTCGTCCTTCCTTGAGCTTTGAACAATAGAACAACAAATGTTCGGCATTTTGTACTCCCCCGAAGCTGCATGAACACAAGTCTGTACTAGATAATCTAAATCTCTTCAGATAAGAATTGAATTTACCATGTCCAGTTAGAAATTGAGTAATTTCAAAATTACAGAGAAAGTGTTTATTATTCAGTCTGTGAGGAATGGAAGGAAAATATAGTTTAGTTAAGGAGGCATTAGTAGAATTCCTGTATAGTTCATTCCACTTGAGTATTGTATCATCCCAACCTTTGTTCTTGAAAAATGACTTGGGAAGTATCATTGGAGTAATTACTTGAAGATTTGTAGCTTGTTTTGCCAACCAATCAGCCCTTTCATTTCCTAGATTGCCAGTATGGCCACGTACATGAGAAAAGATAACATCAACACCTTTGTTATTAAGGTCTTTAAGAAGGACATAAGAAGTGACAATTAATTTGTTACATGAGAAGATATTCCTAAGTGAATATAAGGATGAAAGGGAATCAGTGCGAATAAGAAATTTGGCACTTAACGAATAGTTGTTAGATATCCACTTAATTGACTCACTAATGCAAAGTAATTCGGCTTGGAAAACACTGCATTCATTGGGGATTCTAAAGAGTTTGTATTCCAGTTCAAAACCATGATGGAAAACGACATAAGCTAATCCAACTCGATTATTAATTTTACTGCCATCTGTATAACACACAATAGGGAAATTATCATCAACAGAATTGTCATCAGTGATAATTTGAATTGGCAAACGATCGGCAGGATGAGGAAGATCTTCAAACAAAACCTTGGTATCGAACATAAATTTGCTGATGGTATCTTTAAACTTTTTGTCATTTAAAACATGAAGGTCAATCGGAGGAAATCCTGAAATTACGAAACAGGCTTCATAGCTAATTGTTCTGTATCCACGCACAACTCTTAGTAAAATTCTCCTTTGAATTCTGCGAAGTATACGGGAATTAATCTTACCTTAATACACTAATATGGGCATTTGGTAACCCAAATTTGAAATTTGCTTTATTATGGATTTCATATTTTGTAAAACTTTAACGAATTTCTGATGAACAAACTCGAGGATTTCAAAGCGAGCGATGGCAACGTTGTACAGAAAAAGCATTTTTATCTCCAGCGCGTGAGATTGTGTATCGGAAATTCTAAAGATATGCTCAGTTTAAAATTGTTTTACGATATTGTTCTTTAACTGAATTTTATGGCTTAAGTGCGAAGAACATGATAATTAATAAATAAAGGTAACATACAAAACGTTAA
Organism: Stegodyphus mimosarum; assembly: GCA_000611955.2. NCBI lineage: Eukaryota > Metazoa > Arthropoda > Arachnida > Araneae > Eresidae > Stegodyphus > Stegodyphus mimosarum. Next base: position 107,963 of record KK115251.1, on the reverse strand, counting down.
AAAAAAGCCCTCTTAAATGTAATTTAAAATCTAAAAGCTTTCAAATTACATAAAATTTATGTTGAGATGACTGGCATATTGCATACCTCAGTATGGAATAAGTCTTTTGTGCCGTATGACGAAACTTTTATATCATTTAAAATCACTTTTGAGGAAAATAATATTATAATCCCAAAACACTCTAATTAACCTTACCTTAATACACTAAATATGGAGGAAATCAGCTTTTGTCGCGAGACCGTTCGTTTTGTTCATCGAAACTTCCCGCGGTTGTAATTACTCAATAATTAAATGCTCAGCATTCTAAGGCGGAATTAATCAGTGATACGAGTTCTCGGATGCTAACAATATACATAACAATAGCGAGCATTTAATTCACACATAGTCACCAAAAAGTTTTAGTTCTTTGGTAACTATTGAATGCTGTTGTCATGAAAGGCTGAAGAAAGATAAAGAACTTCGAACGCTAATTACTGCTTAACTAATCAAGATGAGCTTCGTTTAGAATGTCTTTAATAGTTAGCATTTTTAAACGGGTTGAAGCTGAATTACTTCTTAATTGACGTTTCCATGTTTCTTAAATTCTATTTTCAGCCATTTGTTTTTAAACTATTGATAAAGTGTTTCAGTTAGATTTAGTTGTGTCATCAGAAATCGTTTAATTACTTAGTGTATTTTTGCTTTGCTTTTTACACGCTAAAATTGCGTTCATGAAAATTTTTATGGCATTTCAGAAAAATTATTCTTCGTATCTTGCACTTATAAGCGCTTTAAATTTCAAAGAAAAAGGTCTGAAACCTCTTCGAGATTTAGTAGAGGCATAACAGAAATTCAGAATGTTGATATATTTAGATGTCGTTCATAATACTCCGAGTATTAACCGTGTATATATTATTATGTATATATTATTATATATATTACCGAGTATATATTATTTTACGTGCTGAATATCTCAGTTATTAACGCCGTAATTGAAAAGACAAAGGGTCTTAAGAAATCTGTTAATTAGATAAATGAAAGCATTAAACATTTTTTATTCTAGACTAAGCTGAGAAAGGGAAATCTTAAAAAAATACAATCTGAAAACTTAAAGACCTCAAAGAAAATGTTATTACCTGAAATGTATAAAATAATTGACTTATGATTAACACTTCCATCAAAATTTAATCGCATCTTATTCTTTAGAAAATTATTAAACTCCGTGAAAATTCAGCAACACTCATTATTGCCGGAAATCATTATTCTGTATTAAAAAGGGCATTGTTAACCTACATTTCATGATTAGGAAAGTTACAGCTCTTCAGGAATCAAAATATTCACATTTTTACGAATTTTGCACTTAGGCAGTAATTTTAATAGAACTGTAAGTAAGATTATTGTATTTCTCTGTGAAGTGCAGCGCGAGACAAATTTTAAGAGAAAGCTATGCCAGAAAAGAAAGAATACAGGGGCAATATTTAACACTGAGTAAATGATCAAAATTATGATTTTGATCATTATTTGAAACAACCTTGTATTTGGCGTACATTTACTAAAACACTCAATCGATTTCGAGGGCAGCTACAAGTCCCTCCTCATCGGGAGAACAAAATATCAAGAAAAGGGAAAGCAACCTCAGTAACGGCTTTTTTATACCCTCGGGTAGAATCACGCGCGAAGAGGCAACGCCATCTATCGGCAAAAATAATAATTAAGAATTATGTTAGTAGAATTTTAAAAGCGTTAGGAAGGACTGGATTAGATTTAACATCATTCACTGAACATGGTAAATCTTTGTGAATATAAAAAGCCTCAAGAAAATCCAATTCACCAATGGAAGAAGCTTTTTGGATAATTTTTGCAGATCCGAAGTCAAAATTATGATTAAATTTCTAGCTATGACACGCTATTGAAGACTTGTTAATTTCGCCTTTTCGGACATAAGATTCATGTTCCTTGATACGAAACTTTAACGCTCTTTTTGTTTGGCCACACGATATACTATAAATTCCCCAAGAATTAAAGTCAGAAACGCAATCTTTTAGAGTCGAACCCTGAATTTTATTGATAGGGGCGAAACTGATACGGAAATTGAATTTGTGGAGAATCCGTGCAACTTTGTAACTAACAGAAGGATAAAATGGAAGCACGACAAGATCATTAATATTATTTCTAACAGTGGAATGTCTTCTATGACGGAAATCTGAAAATTTTTAACAGCTTTATCAATGATCACTGAAGAAAATCCTCGGTCAATTGCAACTGCTTTTAAATAATTAAGTTCACTAGTAAGCAAGGATTCTGAGGAACAAACTTTGAGCGCGCGAAATACATAATAGTAAAAAGAAGCCACTTTGCTTAACAGGGTGGCATGACTTAGCATGGGGTGGTAAACAAACTGCAAAGGGTTTACGGTACACAATAGTGCTAAAATCAATTTCATTGCGGATTATAAGAATATCAAGGAAGGGGAGAGAATTGTTGGATTCAATTTCAAGAGTGAATTGGATGGGGGATTGGAACTGTAGCTGCCCTCGAAATCGATTGAGTGTTTTGGTAAATGTACGCCAAATACAAGATTGTTTCAGCGATTTTGATTGTCACATTGGAGTGCTTCTCTTCTATTCTACTGAGTAAATGCTTATCTCGGTACTTTGTACTAAAAATGAATAAACATCATTGACCACTATGCTAATTGTAACCGTCATTCCACGCTCGTATTGCTTTCTAGTAATTTCGAGAAGCAGAAAGTGCCGGAAATATCTCAGTGGCCGGTTGAAAACTGTAAAAGCCCGTAGAGAGAGCATCTGCTTTAAGTTATTTAGTTAGCTGCTGCTGTTGTCATTGTTGCGAGTTCAGCGTCGAATCGGATTAGCTTCCCTTTAGATGCGCTGTGCATTGCTCTGTTTAACGTTCTTAGCAGTTTGAAGTGTAACTACTACACTGCATGATACTCGTAACACTTGTACGAATATTTCTGTGGAAAATATCACAGTTCTGAAATATTTCTTTTGATAAAAAATCGGAAAGGTAGAACAGAACTTGATAGAACAAGCAGAACGACTTTACATTACGTCCAGAGGAGCCTTTTTTTTAACACTTTGTGTGTTACCTTTATTTATTTAATATCATGTTCTTCGCACTTAAACCATAAAATTTAGTTCAACAGCAATATTGCAAAATAATTTTAAAATGAGTCTATCTTTAGAATTTCCGATACACAGTTCCGCGCGCGGGAGATAAAAAGGTTTTTTGTCCCGTAGAATGTTGCCATTGCTCGCTTTTAAATCGTTTGAGTCTGCTCTTCAAAAATTCGTTAAAGTTTTGGAAAATGTGAAATAGATAATAAAACAAATTCCAGATTTGGGCTTTCAGATGCACATATTCGGGTGGAAACGTACGTTACTCAAAATTGGATGGCTCTTCTCAAACATTTAGGCAGATTCCTCATTATTTAATTTCTTTAAATATGATACAGGGCTACAAGATTTGGTGGCAACAGTTTGAAAAGTGATTCAGACTTTTAATGCTTCCAACGCAAAATGGAGTATTTGGACTAAAAAATTATTAACCTATTATCGGACTTGTACATTCAAAGTATTACGAACTCGTATACACGCAAGAATATTTTTGATGTATAGTATGATACTCTAAAAATATACTTAGTTAGAATTTATGGATATTTGTTTTTCATTAAAATAAATAAGTATGTGTTAATTTTGATAAAGCCCACATATTCGTCCTTTCGATCTTAAAAACAGAGTTCTGGGTTCAAGTTTATTTACGCTATAAGAAGAAATAAGGTTGTTACTTTTCTTCATAAAATCCGAAATAAACTTGCCATAAAAACACTTCCGCTCAAAAAAAACACCAGGAAGAAAATCGTTTGGATTTTCTAGACGATAATCAAATTCTTACTGCATTCATTTAAGCAAACTTTATCGATCCAAATCTTCTAAAATAGCAAGGAGGAAAAAAAAAATTCTAGACTTATACAGACAGCACGAGCATCTTTTTTATTTTCCTTTCATTATTCTTCAACAAAAATAAATATCGTGATGCTTGCAAGCTTTTTTTATTTCCGATAAATTGTGACATATCGGGAAATTTCCGACAAATATCGGCAGTGGTTGTTCTGCTTGCTGCTGAAAATATTTCATCTAGGCTTTATTATTAGGAGTTTGAGGGGAAATACTACTGCAGCAAAATTTTAAAAACTGCACCTTTTTTTCGCTTCAAAACACATCGTAAACGAAGAAAAAAGCTGTTAGCGCTCAGCAAGTTTTGCTGTTCAGATTTCATGGACGTCAAGTTTCTCATCTGCTTAAGAAGCTATGAAGTTCATTATTCTTTAGGTTATAAGTCAACAAGGAAAAAACACGGAAAAGTATTGTTACGTTTTTCTCTTCAAGGTTCGTGGATTTGGAGTGAATAACGACGGCGACACTTGTGTGTTACCTTTATTTATTAAATATCATGTTCTTCGCACTTAAACCATAAAATTCGGTTCAACAGCAATATCGCAAAATAATTTTAAAATGAGTTTTATAGTATAATAGGTTTTTTTTCCCCACAGAATGTTGCCATTGCTCGCTTTTAAGTCGTTTGAGTTTGTTTATTAAAACTTCGTTAAAGTTTTACAAAATATGAAATAGATAATAAAACAAAGTCCAAATTCCAAATTTGGGCTTCCAGTTTCCGCCTGCCCATCCGTCTGTATGGAGAGAGTCGTCGAAAAAAAATTGTCCTGAAACTTTTCTGACAAAAGATAGCTGTTGAAATAAATTGTAGGTTCAATAATGAAATATTGTGTCATTTATTTGGTAGCTAACTGCTTGCTTCCAATCAACAAATTTCCTCATAGCAATAATTACCTTTGGTGCGTCCTTTAACATAATGAAGAAGTTATTTCTTGTGGGATTTCTTACCCTTTTATTTCACAGTTCAATGTGAGGAACTTATACACTGATAAGCGAATAATCGCTTGAGTGTGTGAACAGAGACTTAAGACTCAACTATCCATTGTTTCTAAAAATAAGGATGAATACAGTCTGCTCCTATCTCGAAGCACACAGTAAAGCCTACACTTGGGCTTGAATCCAAATTAATAAGAATTAAAACTTAACTAATGCTTAACTAAAAGATAAAGGTATATGTGAAAGTAGGGGGGACACCAGATATTTACCAACAGGTGATCCAAGTGCTGATATCAGGATTCTAAGTAGTTGGCCCCTAAATCTCAATTAAGTCAGCGAAGCTATCAATGGCCTTAAGTACGGCCGAGCCTAGTAATAGCTTAGAGAGAGACGTAGCCAAAGGTAAACCCGCGGTAGTCAGGAAATCTGGCTCTCTAACGAAGTCGGTGAAGCATCGACTTAGATACTACTCTTACTCATTTGCATTAACCAGGTTTCTAAAAATACATTCTGGTAGGAAATTGTAAGCTGAAGATAGAAGAGATAGGAAAGGGGCATAAACTTAAAATAATTGTTATATGATTAGGGTAAACCTTACATGTTTAATTAAAACGTTAGTTACAGACATTGTAAAACGGACTGACAATTATGTCACAGTACAATACAGCTGGCAATAAAATGAAACAAATGACCACGACATTTTATGTAATGCTCTCAGTTCTACTCTTTTTAAGATTTATTTTGAAAATATTAAGATAAGTGCTGTTGTTGGCATAATCAACAAACATAGCTAGAGGCTGGAAAATTATGATAAATGTTGATTAGATGCGGAAGAATGTATCAAAAGAATTAAGTAATGTTTACAAGCATTAGTTCACATTAAGTAAACAAACTGATCGCTCTGAGTAGTCAACGATTTTGAAGAGAGAAGGAAAAGGGATAATACTAGACTTGAATACACTTATCATTTGCAAACGCATTAATTTACACGTGAACACCATCACAGCCGTCGATTTCAGTGTGCAAGAAACACGTATTAATGTTGATTAGATGCGGAAGAATGTGTCAAAAGAATTAAGTAATGTTTACAAGCATTAGTTCACGTTAAGTAAACAAACTGATCGCTTTGAATATTCAACGATTGAAGAGAGAAGGAAAAGGGATAATACTAGATTTGAATACACTTATCATTTGCATACGCATTAATTTACACGTAAACATCATCACAGCCTTCGATTTCAATGTGCAAGAAACGAGTATTTGTTATATGTAAACGTCTGTTGCTAAAATTAGACTCCGAAATTTCTACGGACAACAAGCAATTCAATAACGCACAGCTTGCTTCAGCTTCAAGCTAATTTTGAAGGTTGAAGACTCATGAAAGCGCGCCAAGCAAGAACAAATCTAAAACAAAACGATTCTTAATCACATACACAATGCAATACTGAAATGGAGATATTTTAATTAAGTACGATAATTGTGTTACATATTAAATGCGTTTTAGGTAATGTTATTGTAAATATTTAGGCATATTTGATTGCATTTTTTTGTGAGTTTTCGTAGTGTTTGTATATATTGCTTTATTTGCTTATTTACTTAGTTGGTTCACTTTTATAACAAATTTCTTGTGCATTATTGTTTAATCGAATTTATAGCAATGTACTGCGTTTTTGTATGCCTTATTTAGTGTATTATGAGTTGTAGATCTTGTGATTCGGAATCTATAGCCATCTGAGTTACTTAGATAGTTCAACCAGACTTTCAGATCTGGACAGAAACTCATGACAGCTCTGGACCTCTAATTTGCGACTCTTAGCGATATTGTGAAAATTTTGTGGAGTCATTTTTGAAGTGAATTATTGTGAAGTCATTTTTGAAGCTCTAGTAGCGAATTTTCCCGTTGCCATCAGATGAGGTAAACTTATAAATACGACTGCATTTGGAACCGTCAACCATTTGATTCAGTGATTCAATTCAGAATCGTGGAACGTGAATTTGTCTCAATCGCTAGTTGCTTTGGAAAAGAGGAAGCAAAACAACTCAGATGTTATCTAGAGAGATTCATTTCAATAACGTGTAATTTTCTTTGTCAGCTACTAAGATATGTACGGACTCATAGTACGAAAAAAAATTATTGAAATTGCAAAAGCAAAAGATTCCATATCACATGTAAACCTTGCCCACATACACAAAAAAGGAGGGAACGACGATTCTTTATCTCCCGTTCTACTGAGCCGAGTGAGGAAATTTAACCTGCGATTTTCCTATCTCGAAAGCACGACTTAAGTGTGTGTGGTGTATTTGATTACAGCAAATCACTGGAGGGCTATCTGCGTAAGGGTACAATGCCTTCGTGGAGGTCTTTCTAAGGGAAACTGGCTTGTATTTGTTACTGTGAAAGAGCGAAATTGGAGAATGTCGACTTTCACCGGAGAATGTCAACATTCACAAAATACGTCGGTGAAAGATCGAATATAACATTGCATTCTTGTACATTCGAACCCTCACCGGTGTAAGATATATTTTGGAATTCCCCATTCCGTGAACTTAATCGAACTACAGGGCCTTCCCCCCGCAGAACCAAGGCCGAGGTTCAACCTCCTTCCCGGAACCTTGAGGGGTCGGCGCAACGCACCCAATCTGGGGCGTCACTGGTCATCATTTGCTACCCACCAGTCGCTCGGGCGAGCCCGTCGCAGGGGGTCATTTCCCAGCATACCCGAGGAGTTACCCCCGGGCTAATAGCACGACCCTGCTCTAAGACATGCCGAACCCCGGGCCGGCCAATAAATGACTTTTCCGGAGTCCTCAGAACCACTAGGTTCATAATTTGTATACCCCCGTAGCCGAGACTGCCTAGGTACAGATCCTAGCCAGTAGCTTCGCAGAGTTCTCTACGTCGACCCCCCCGGGGGGGGAGAACCTCACCGGTGTATGTCGACAATCACAGATATGCTCTGGTGTAGGTCGAAAAGAGAGGCGACTGGCTGTTTCCCATAAATGCAGTTGTAAAAGCAAGGGCCTCTTGTGCAATTCAAAGTCTCGTAATGGTTTAAGTTGTTGCAATGAATCAGATTTGAATCACATAATTTAGTAAGTTTTTTATTACTATTATTTTATTTTCTCATTTACTACGTACTGTGTAATTAAGTAAGTTTTTTAACTTCTATTATTTTCCTTTCTCATTTTGAATGTATTGTGTGTTTTAAGTACTTGTGTGTTTTTTCGCGACTGAATTACGGAGAAGAAAACAGAATATTCTCATATATTGATCATTCGCCATTAGTACATGGTGAATGTCGACATTCACTGGTGTAAGTCAGAAGTAAGAGTATTTGGAAAATATTTCGGACATACACCAAGCGGCTATGTGAATGTCGACATTTCGGTGTTTCACCGTAACATATACACATTTCACAAGGAGAAAACCACAAAAAGCCCATGCAGCCAGCCCGTTAGCCGGATTCAAACCTCGGACCGAACTACCAGCGTTTAGCGACTTTACTGCTCGGCCACTGGTGTCAAAATACCTATGTTAGAGTAATGCTATATATAAATCTAATATATATCCTAATTCGTGCTTTCGAGGCATGGAAAATGCAAGTTAAATTTTGGCAACGGGTCCAGTAGAATTGAAGATATAAAACGGTCCCCCCTTTTTTTTTGTGTAAGGTGTACATATATCTTTTTCAAAATTTTCTTTATTACCTTCTTTTACCAGATAAAATTTATTTTTAAAATAACTACATGATGCAATTATTTGAATACCCGACATTAAAAGCAGTAATTTCCAATAAAGTGAAAGGGGAAATAACCAATCAAGAAAAGCAAAGAAAATTTATTAGCTATCCATTTAAACTTTGGCGACGAACTTTGGGCGCTAATTAATTCAGTCCAAAAGCTTTGCAATTTATTTACGTAAACTTATATTTTAATTTCCTTCCACTTACATTTTCTAATTGAATTCATTGCGAATGTTTAAGCTTTCAGAAAATTATATCTTGTTTTGTAATTCTTGAAGATTTAGTACATTTTCAATATACTTTCAAACACAAGATCATAAAAGAAGGAAAATAAATTATTTTAATATACATTGTTCATTAGGAGTTACTTTCAAGCATCATAAAGTTATTACAATAGTCGGAAATAAAGAATATAAACAAAAGTCAGCAGTTTTAAATGATTTGTCGATACACCTTTTTATTTGTTGCCAGAATTTTAGATCTTTCAGCGACTCGACAGATTCCAGTAACTAAACTAATATGTTCCGTTAATAAGCAGTAAAAATGCGTGCGTAGAGGCTTTGGAGGCGGGGTAGTTAGTATTGAAAGCGAACGCGGAGGAGAATGATTTGTGTCTTGGGTGTTAAAAATTCGTTTTATTTTCAGCTGAAAATTCAAGTTATTAATGTGGAATAAAGCGTTCACGAAATTGGCTTGGTAATTAGATGCGAGAAGAAATGAATTTCGTCCAGAGAATGATTGCTTGATGTTCAGAATCGGTTGCACGAAAACCAAGTTATGTATCAAGCTGCCATGTTTGGACACTTTTAATGTTGTATGGCACGCTGCCATTTTTGGTCACTTCAAATCCGTGCCTCGATGTAATATTTAGGATTACTATTGATGAAAGTCCATTTCAAAATACTGCACCTAACTGGTAGAGAAATACATACAAACATTAAATTTAAAATTAAGCCGAAAAAAAGCAACTTTATATTGGCAAACGTCGTTATCCACATATCTTTTGAAAGTACTATGTCTCCTTATTTTGAAAAATGAGTTTGATTCAAATGAAGAATGAGCTACATTTGATCGCCTTCGGAAAAGACCTTGTTTTACTCAAAATCTACCCCAAAGAGTCAAAACATAAATGACATTCCCCATATTTTTCAAAGTCAAGATTCAATGTCAATTTCAACTCGTCAAGTTGACGTGGAGAGCAAGTAATTAAGTGGGAATGGTATTTAACCGCTGCTGGAGAAGGTAAGAAATCAAGCGTCAGCGATAAGTACATTAACAAACTTCAGGTTTTCCAACAAGGCTTTAAGGATCATCACAAACGCTCCCTGTTTCATTCGCAATAGAAGCCTGCTTTCAGATCTGAAGATGGAATCCATTAAAAAAACTCATCACCAGGATAAATGAAAATTTCTTCAACACATCAACAGGAACAGTCATGACTTCAATGGCATCCTGACAAGAGAGTATGGAGAAGGATATACTTGTTAGACCTTATGCTGCTTATCTATTTCACTCAAACCCATGTGACCACGGTAACTAATAACAACACAATAACTACTGTGCGCTGATAATTTTCTGTTGAAAATTATGGTTCTTCAAAATTACGACTTTGAAAGACTCTCTCTCGTCTCCATCATACGGAACGTAATTTTCTGTGTATTTTGAGTGGTCGTTGTACATAATTTGCAAATAAACCCACATTTCAAGATTCGTCGAAGGAACTCACCTGACTAGCTCCCAAGCCTCCGGTCTGCTTTCAAGATGCAAAGTGCTCAAAATTTCTTCTCCGACAAATTCACCTCATCTAGAGGAAATATTTAACTGCGGTTATCACAAAGGTCAGGCCCTAAACGGGAATCTCTAAGGCACTAGTAAGAGAAGATCAAAATATCTCCTGCTGTAAGCCAGTATACCGACGAAAGTATCAAAATAAGGAATCATTCCTGCACTTTTGCGAATGATGGGAAAGGATGCTGATCTAAGCGAAAGGACAGATTGTAATGGCCCCAAGACTCAGAATGAGCATCTCGATAACTACACGACAGGAAGGTTGTTTATGATCTACCGTTGTTAGCATTCATGCAAAGTGAATAAATGACAGTGAAACCAGCAGAAGACGACGAGGTGTTGGACATCTATGCGTCATCAAAGAAAAAGGACGTGGGAAATTGACTCACTTGCTAAGCAAAATCGGCGCCAGACAGTGGCTCAACTGACAGCCCAATACAATGCAGGTACAAGTGCAAGTATTTCGGAACACAGTTCAGCGGTCATTATTGGATATGGGACTGCGCAGCAGACCGCTACTCGTGTGCCTCCGTTGACCAAGTGTCATTGTTAAGTACGCCTACATTGGGCACGGGAACATCGATACTGGACTGTAGATACGAAGAAGACAGTTGCCTGGTTGGGTAAATCCCGATTTCTTATTCATCAAGTCGGTGGTCGCGTTAGGCTACGCAGTCTTCCAGGCGAACAGTTGCTCCCCGTGTATAGCAGGTCATACATAGGCTGGTGGTGGAGGTATTAGGATTTAGGGACGTTCTCATGGGCGACTCTAGGACCTTTAGTTGTGCTAGAATAGACTGAAAAATGTGTACTATCTGAACATAACTGAGGATCAGTTGCACACTTACATGGCATCTGTCTTCTTAACTGGAAATGGAATCTTCCAACAAAACTACGCCCTATATCACCAAGCTCGAATTGTGTTGGAGTGGTTGAAGGATTTATAAGGATGAATTCCAATTAGTGCCTTGGCCCCCTAATTTGCCAGATCTTAAACCAATAGAACACATTTTTGGATGTCATGGTACGGCAGCTCATACACTACCATGTCGAGATATCTCGAATTTGAATGACCGCTTCTTAGACATTTGGTACAACCCGTCTCCTTTCATCTACCAAGAACTTGTGGCATCCACGTCAAGGCGAGTTGGAGCCCTTTTGCAGGCCAGAGCTCGCGTTATTGAATAGGTGATCATAATGTTTTGGCTCTCCAGTGTATCTTTAGCAATGAAAGTAATTTAAATTCTAATCAGCAACTTGTCCAACGGCAAATTGCTCATGTTACTTTCGAAAGTGAAAATTAAAATTAGAAAGAATTTCCGAATACCATGCAGACAACAAAATGATTAACTAAATACCACTAATCTACGTTCTTACTGTTATTAAAAATAACATGTAGTTGATATGCCTTACTAAGTGAAATTTCAATGAATAAGTAACATTTACTATTCTGATCATAAGTTCTTTCTCCAGAATTAATCTTTTATGGTTTCCCGGAATCAACAAAGTTTAAAAACCCCTGTCAGAGTAATATAATAGACTTCGTTTTCTAGTTTGAATTTTAAGGTGTTTTATACTGTTCTTTCCGTTTCCACAGTTTCGGAAACCATCTCAGAGACGTGTTTAAAACCTGAAGTTCAATTTCTGCCTAAACTTACTTTTGAGTGTCTCGAACATTTCTCTCGCATATCCCTAGAAAGGCTGGCTACAAAATTGTGATTCTCTTTCAAGAAATGAATTAAATTCAACACACTTTTAAAACTACCACGAGATGTTCACATGACGATTTTTAGTAAGCATACGTGTATCAAAGTATTTATTTTAATTAGTTAATGTGTTTTAATCGGCTAAAATTAAAGGGAAATTAAATATAAAATGAAATGTATACTCTTAAATTTTAAAAACTGGGAATCCTACGGCACGTATTGTTTGAGAGTGTATTAGAAACAAAAATTTTGAATTCTTACTCTTACATACAATAGTCTATATATTGTTACTAGATTAAATACAGTATCCTAGCCTTTCGTTTATGTGTCACTTCAAGCTGCTACGTAGGAACTATGAAAATACAATATTGATTCGGTTGGATAATCTTTATTGGTAAATGAGTATTTCAATAATATAAGTAAGCTGGAAATTTTTACATATTCACACATGAAGGACATGGTCATTGCTTACTTCAGTTTTGTTAACTGAACACAATTTGAATGCAAGTTTAATTTTTATCAAACTTCTGTTAAAGTAGTTAACCTCATTCAATTGCTTTTTATCAGAATGTTCCTTAGTACATCTAGAATATTTCGTTTATTTGAACAATAATGGTATTGTTGCATGCGTACGGGTTCGTAATAGATTGAATGCGCAAATCCGATAAACAGTTAATGAAATTTTTTCTTATCACAAGAATAAATAAATAAACACAGGATATTTTCCTCAAAGATATTCGTATAATATAACGCAATATAATCAGTAGTTGTATCTTAAACTACAAAAGCGTTAAATAGAACACAATCCAAAGCGCAGAGTAAAACAACATAACTGAGATGTTTCTCTCCGGCTTTCTAAAGCTTTTAATCGGTCACGAGAAGGTTCTGGTAATTTCTATTTTCTCAAGGTTTGTGGAAAGCAAAAGAGTAGAATTATGGTGACAGTGAACAATTACATTTATTCAAATTAAATATCAACTACGGAGAGCAACTTTTATTTAATATTAAATGCATGCGTTTTTGTGTTTTTACTTTTCCGGCGTAGCTTTTTCTTAAAATATGTCTCGTACTGCATTGCACGGGGACATAAAACAATTTCAATTATAATTCCACTAAAAATAGCAATATATTATATAAAATATTAATATTAAATATTAAATTTTGCAAAATTTGGTGCGAAATTTACGGAGAAATTCAAAAATTTAAGTTGGCGAAATTTTTTCAGTTTGAGCCAAGAATTGGCGAACTTCTTAATCTGTGGCAACCTATTTTCCTTCCCTTCGATGGTGCAGGGGAGGGAAAAAAGTCACTTCGTTTCAGTCTTTTTACATTGTGGCTGAGAGTAAAAAAAGTCAAAACGTTCTACTTTCAAATAACTTTAACAAAGTGCGTAAACCACATTTTCGTTACTATTGCTTTCAACAAGTATGCCAAATTTCAAAACGCGCCAATATGTAAATTCACGTATATCTTCGGAAATTTTGAATAAAAAGCTCTAATGTTTTGCAGGTATGCTTAGAAATACATCTACTTTAAGATGATCGTAAAAATGTTATAGGTTATAATTCAAATGTTTTTCGAAAAATTTATGAAAATTATTTAAAAATACAAATTTTAAAAATAAATAAAAAAAATGGGCGAATTTTATTTGGAATGAACCTAAATTTTGGAATGTGTAAGAAGAAAATCAAGTAAGTTTCATAAAAAAATAGATATTAATAAATACATACCAAATTGAATTAACATTGAGGAGCTAAAATTTTGAGAGCTAAATTTTTAAAAACTACTCGGGCGATTTTTACGAAACTTGGCAGTTTAGCATAATTTGAGTCGTAGATTTGAAATACGGAAAAAAAGCTACATGTCATTTCAGAAAAAGTCCGATTTTGTGTCAAAATACCTATATTAGAACAATGCTATATATAAATCTAATACATCCCTCTTTCGAGAGGTGGAAAACGCAATTTGTAAAACGGGAGATATAGAACTGCCCCCCCGCCTTTATTTTTTTTTGAAGTGTACATGGTAGCCTCTTTAAAAGCATGAAATTTGGGCGAATACAAATATAAATCATTACTAACCCTCCCTAAAGAGTAGCTTTAGTTGGCATTAGAATCTGCAAGAGGTCAAAATGATTCCTATTTTAAGTTCTAAAGGGTTTTTTTTTTATTTCGTTTATAAGAAAGTTGCACTAATTATAACACTGCTACCTCTCTAGGTGCTAGATTTAGTGCTGAAACTGCAGATGTCTGCGTAATTACTTTTCGACTTGCTCTGTTAGTTGGCGTAAATACTGTTGTGAATCTGTTTTTATTCGAGAAGGGCGTTAAGACCCAAAGCGCTATTAGTCTCACAACGACATTTTGCGTCTTTTCAGTTTCTGCATCGGTTCACTTTTCCGACTGTTGCCACCAAATATTATCGCCATGTATTATATTTAAAGAAACGAAATAAAGAAGAATCTGTGTGAATGTTTCTCGCATTGGGAAAAAACGACGGTACCTAGAGCCGTCCAATTATGAATAACGTAACCTTCCACCGCGCGAGACTGTGCATGAAAAGTTCTAAACATTTGCTGTTTTTAAATATTTTGTGGTATTGCTGTTGAATTGGTTCAAGTGCCAAGAATGGTATTTAATAAATAAAACTAAGATACAAAACGTTAAAAAATGCCCTTTTGGGCGTAATATAAAATCTGAAAGCTTTCAGAGTTTCTTTTTTTTCTTTCCTTTTTTGTATTTTGATTTTAAAATTAAAAATTAATTTTGAAATAAATGAGTAAATTAAATGCTTTTAAATATGAATTTGTGTGATTAGTTGTTAGTTTCAGACGACAGCTTGTTCTCAGGTAGTAAAAAAGGAAAAAGTTATTATTTTGTAGTAAGTTAAAATTACTCTTACTACGAATGAGAGAAAAAAAGGGAAATGATGGGGATCAAGAGATTTCATTCACTTGAAGAAAAAATATACTTTCTTCAGTGTCCACTTATTGGAACATATTTTTAGTTCAGACTCTAAAGTGTGAATCGAAAAATCTGTGGTTCCATGTTGACTGAGAGAAACTAAGGAACTTGCAGACAAATGGTGCAAACAAAGAACATTATTTAATAAAGAGAAGAAGTTAGAAATAAATAGCACTAGAGAGAGGAGATTGAGAAAATTACCTTTTACTGTAGAAGCGCTAAATTTAAATTATCAAATTTAGTTTGGTGATATTGAAATTTTAACGATGAAAAAAGTAGTTTTTATTGCTTCAGTCCTCGACAAAATTACCTTTTATTATAGGTGCACTAAATTTAAATTTTGAATTTTGTTTGGTGATCTTAGGATTTTAACAATAAAAAAAGTTTTTACTGTTTCAATCTCTGACAAAATTACTTTTTACTATAGGTGCACTATTGATGGTCTTAAGATTTTAACGATGAAAAAAGTAATTTTTAGTGCTTCAGTCCCTGACAAAATTACTTTTACTATAGGTGCACTAAATGTAATAAATTTAGTTTTGTGATCTTAAGATTGTAACGATGAAAAAAGTAATTTTCACTGCTCCAGTCCTTGACAAAATTACCTTTTACTAGAGGCGCACTAAAATTATTGAATTTAGTTTGATGATCTGAAGATTTAAATGATGAAAAAAGCAGTTTTTACTGCTTCAGTCACTGACAAAATTACTTTTTACTATAGCTGCACTAAATTTAAATTACTGAATTTAGTCTGATGATTTAAATGAAGAAAAAAGCAGTTTTTACTGCTTCACTCCCTGACAAAATTACTTTTTCCTAAAGGTGCTCTAAATTTAAATTACTGAATTTAGTTTGATGATCTTAACACATTACCGACCGGCCGTCGATTAATCGACGTTTGCTCCCTAGCGCTTACCGACCGGTCGTCGATTAATCGACTTTTGATCTTTAGAAAAAAGCACCGATTATCTGAATAAAGAATGCGAAATGCTTGCTGCTTGTCAATCTAACCTAACCAAATCTAACAGAAAGATCAAAAGTCGATTAATCGACGACCGGTCGGTAAGCGCTAGGGAGCAAACGTCGATTAATCGACGGCCGGTCGGTAATGTGTTAAGATTTAAACGATGAGAAAAGTAATTTTTTCTGCTTCAGTTCCTGACAGGATTACTTTTACTGTAGGTGCACTAAATTTAAATTACTGAATTTATTTTGGTGATCTTAAGGCTTTAACGATAAAAAAAGTAGCTTTTACTGCTTCAGTCCCAAACGTGGGGAAGATGAAAGTCAAAAGTGTATCTTCTGTAACTGAGTAGGAAATGTTTTGAACCTGGAAGCATTTTACCTTAGAAAAGATTTAAAATTCGCAAAACGATACAAAACGTTCTTTTTTAATATCCCAAACTAGAGAATCGATGCCATTACCCGTAACATTTTGATAAAGTTTCGACATTTAAATAATCTTTATAAAATAACTTCTCGATTATAGACATAAAACAAAACCTTTTGTTTTGAAAGTCTGTGCAGGCTAGAAGGATGCTTAAAAGGATGTCCGCCAAAAACATCGTTGCAAATACATCGCTCAGGGAAACGTCGCGAAGAAAACAGCACAAGGCAAAAACGTCATCGAACAAAAATCGCCTGCATGGGCGTATTCGTGGTTTTCCCCATGTGTAACGTGGATTCGAGCCAGTTTCGCTTAAAAAGACCTCCACAGGCAAATCTCCCTTACCGTGTAGTGCCTGAGGGCGGAGCACGTAATAAGAAAAAAAATATTATTAAGACCATCAAGTAAAATGATTTAGTTGTGTGGTACTTAGCAACGCACTTTTGCAGGGTGGAAGATAATTGAAAGATATTATGCACTGCCTATTGTGAATAGCGTTAATTTATTGTGGGGATGATTTTACTCGAACCGAGGTTTTTAAAGTAGCTCATCATTAAACGATTAAATTTACCGTAAATATCATAATTAAAACGTTTCTTTTGCACGTACAACTACACTTAAAGACAACAACGTACGTAATGTTTTCGGATTCAGATTTTTAAAAGATAAGTTTAAAAAATAATCAAAGTTTCGATTAACCCACTTCAGGTTATGCACATTAAAATGCTAAAACTCTAAATTTTATATTTTATACGATTCAATTGTTTCCCCTAAATAGACTTTTTTCTTTTCATTTCACCGAATGAAAATCGAATATCGCATAATGCTGACAATTTCCTTTTCATATTTATAACGCTATTAGAGAAAGAGAGCAACATACTTCTTAAAGAATAGTATGCACGATCGGTAACACCTTATTAACTGGAACTTGGTTCATAAATGTTTCAATAAAAATTAAAATTTCATATATTCTTACTAAACTAATGTCACACGACCAAATCATAGCCTAAATGCTTAACTTATTTGATTAATTTCTTAAATTGAAATCATATGATCCCCTCTTCAAAAGATATTTTGTCGAGCAATCCTTCTGAAAAAATCGTCATTCTTACTTCCTTGTAAAAAGGAAGTATTGCAATAGCCAAAATATCTATTTTGACCGCTATCGAATGCAGTTTCAGAATGTTTTTGTTATTTAACGATGTGACATCTGTACCTAAGGGCAGAATAAAGGACTCTTTTTCCCCAAACGAATTATATAACTGATTTAAAATGGATTCTGAAGAGATGTTTTCCTGGGAGCTATACGTACGTACGTATCTCCCATAATTCAAAACGGATAAGCCTCAGAATATTAAAATTTTGTATATAGGACTGCTATAACATGTAGATGTGCACCTCCTATTTTGGTTGCAATCGGCAGCAGCAAAAAGTATATAAATAAATATAGATATATATCCACTCTGTTACTCGGCTCAGTGAGCTGAGTACCTTTATTCTTATATGTTTGTAAATTGTGCATTTTTACTTGAAAAATGATTGAATTATATTGTTCTTATTTTCCGGTTAAGGGTTTTATGCCTTTAGGTACTCTGCATATTATAGTTGTAGAATTATCAGCAATTTAAAAGTTGTTTAAGTGCGGCTAAGCCTAATTTGTTTTACCATAACGGCCATATTTGTCTACATTTGAAACTTAGCAGTATAGTGGATTTCTTGCCAATCTAAAGAAACTAAGCTTCGCAACAACAAAGTAACGTATTTTTTAATCATTGCGAATTAAATTATGTTTAATCCATTCTGCAATTATCGTTTACATTATTAAATTATCCAATATACTGACTCACCATAGGGTCTACAACATATTAAGTCGGTTTCCACGCCTTCAGTGTGTTTTTGCCGAGTGAGACCAAAATAAACTTTGTTTTGTGCGCCGAAAAATCTGCCTTCTCGCCCGTTGGTCGAATTGCTTGTTTTTGCGTAGAAACTAATTTTAATTTTATTTTTTTTTTTAAATTGTTATAACTGTGTTTGGTGTTTTATGTTTTTCTATATCTTTCAATTTTTAATATGGATATTTTGAGTTTATGAATTTTTGCCTTGTCGCGAAGTGAGAACTGAATTAATTGAATTAGAAATATACCTCGAATGAAATTCGAGGAAATACGTTTAAATGAAAGGCAGGAAAAAAATGCTTATAATTTAATATTCCTTATAAACATGTCATGTGGTGTACACATCAGATTTTTTTTATTCAAAATCCTGGATTATTAAAAAAAAGACTATTTTTTTTTTGCTAGAAAGGCTGAATTTAGATTTTTCATGCGGGGAAGCTGAGAAGAAAAATTAATCAACAAGAAATAAATCTGCTTCAATAGTATGATTACCTAATTTGGATGAAGAAAAGATTCCATTAGATAGCATAATTATGCTATCTAATTGAATCTTTCTTCAAAAAAACTTCACGAATGCTTGTAACGAACTTCAGGAATGAGCTTTTATTTAAACAACATTTATAACAGCAGGTGATGCGCAGTTGTGAAATACGTTCTTTCGAAAAGCCAGGAAATTGTAGGATTAAAGTTTAGAGAAGTTAAAACCATTTGTAAAGTCACCTTAATCTTAACTTTTTTTCTTCTTAAATTTTTCTTTTCAATTAAATAGAAATAAAACATGTTCCCTTTTTTTGGTCCAAAGGGGCTTTTGTCCCTGAGGGACTATTGTTTTCGTTTTGCGTCGAATCACTCTGAATGTTCACTAAATTTTGCACTCACAGGTGCACTAAATTTAATAAATTTAGTTTGGTGATCTTAAGATTTTAACGATAAAGAAACTAGTTTTTACTGCTTCCGTCCTTGACAAAATTACCTTTTATTGCATTGAATTTGTGTTTTCACTTTTCAAATTATTGCCACCAAATATTATCGCCCTGTACTATATTTCAAGAAATTAAATAATGAAGAATCTGCATACATGTATATATGCTTCTCGCATTGGGACAAAACAACGCTACCCAGAGCCATCTAATTTTCTATCATGTAATTCTACTGCGACTATTGGGATCTGGAAACCCAAATTTGAAGTTTGTTTTATTATCGATTTCATATTTTGTAAAACGAACTCAGGATTACTAAGCGAGCAATGGCAACGTTGTATAGAAAAAAAAATTTTTTATCTCCAGCGCGTGAGACTCTGTATAGGAAATTCTAAATGATGTGCTCAATTTAAAATCATTTTGCGATAGTGCTCTTGAACTGAATTTTATGGCTATAAATTCATGGCTTTTATGGCTTTATGGTTTAAATTTTATGGCTGAATTTTATGGCTTAATTGAACTGATTTTTATGGCTTATTTGTAAAACTAAGGAATTTTCGATGAACAAACTGAAACGATTTAAAAGCGAGCAATGGCAACACACTACGGGGTAAAAAGACCTGTTTATCTAAAGTGTGCGGAATTGTGTATCGGAAATTCTAAAGATGGCCTTATTTAAAAATTATTTTGCGATATTGCTGTTGAACTGAATTTTGTGGTTTAAGTACGAAGAATATGATATTTAATAAATAAAGGTAACAAACAAAACGTTAAAAAACGCTCCTTTGGACGTAATTTAAAATCTGAAACCTTCCAGACTTTTTTCTTTTTGTAATAAAAAGGTAAACGAGAAAATGTCAAGAAAACTGACTATTATCATAGTTCAAAATCATATGCAGTAGCACACGTGAAACTATTTGCGGGTGTACTTTTCTTTCGGTGAAATGCTGGTACGTACGGTAGCATTTTTTTTGCATAAATAACCATGCAATGATATTTTTGGTGATTTATCTCCATACATAACCTCTGGCTGCACCGTGTCTGCTGACGCGGAATTTGCTTTGTGTATGAAAGCTTTCAACTGCAGAAAAAACAGTTTATTTTATCTCTACAAAACTCAGATTTGAAATTCTTTGCCTACAGCTTCAAAAGGCAATTATTACCTGCAATCTAAAGACCAAAACAATCGAAGGATCCCTTAAAAGACCATTTTAAAGATTTCTTTGCATTATTTTTTGCTCCGAAAAACAACTCCCGATTATATAACCTAACCAAAGAAAATGTTACATTTATTTCTTCTATTGCATTTTTGATTTACATGTTCTTTAATCTGCCGCCCAGACGGTACAGTGGTTAGGAAAGTCGACTGCGATACCATAGGGCCCGGGTTCGAATCCCGGAATAAAAGGCATGCATGTAAATTGTCTTTCCCTCATAGGAAATAACGGTGGATGCCTAGTAAGTGTCTTCAGAATAAAAAGGCAAGTGCCCGCCATTCCATTAAAAAAAATCTTATCTTTTCTGCACTTGATTGGATTTTGTAATAAAATATTTGATGTAGATATCACATGAATTCATTGAACGGCTTATTAAATTATACACATTTTCGCTGCATTTTATTTCTAGTTATATGTGTAACGAAATTCGAGGAGATATTTTTTTTTTGCAATCAATTCAGTTGTTACTTGGCGGCAACGCAAAAGTACATAAAAACTCAAAATATCTTCATTAAAAATTGAAAAATGCAGAAAATCCTAAAACAACAAACACAGTTAAAAAGAGTTAAAAAAATTTTAAAACAATTAAAACTAGAGTTTCTACGCAAAAATAAGCAATTCGGGCCAGCGGGCAAGAAAACAATAAAAAGATAAAGAAAATCTTTTAAGCTAACCTTTTGAGTGTTAACCTTGTTAAATATAAAGTTCTTCGTACCTACGTCACATAAATTAAAGCAAAATCGCAAAATATTTAAAAACAACATATCTTTAGAATTATCGATAGAATGTTAGGGGTTGCTAAACTTTTTTTATATCAGCTATATTATTTCTTTATAAACCAGCCGCTTAAAATAGGTATCATAAAAAAGGAAAATTCTATAACGATTTCAATGAGCATGTGTAAATTCTTACAAATATTAAATATTTCTACTTAGAGATCTCATGATTTTAATACATCTTTATTTAAACTAATGACATTAAAAAAGTAGAAACCATATTCTTAAAAGTTGTGTTCATTGCTTTTAATCGCTTAGTTTATTATGTTCAAATAAAATTTGGAATATCTTAACATTTTTCTTACATTAAATGCTTTATTTCGAACAGTATTGCCGCTTCTCGCTTTCAAATCGTTGAATTGGTTAATCGAAAATTCAATAAATTTTTGGAAACTGTGAAAGAGTTAATTAAAAAAATTCGAAATTCAAAATTAGGACTTCCAGGTGCACTGCATTGGGGATTCCAGGATGAAGGACTGTTATTCAACATTTGATCTTTTGTTAACAATGCCAGCAACGTACATACATTTATGCAGATTCTTCATTATTTAATGTTTTTAAAAATAATACAGGGCGATAATACAGAGGCTGTTCGCCCATTTTTTAGACGATTTTGGTAAGAGGTAATAAACAATCGTTTGCTGCAAAAGAAGTAATTGCAACTGTACTATGTTTTTAAAAGTCAAAATTATCGTCTGTGGCTTAAAAGTTTTGTTTTTATTCAAAATGGCGAATTTAACAAAGCAGTGGTTCGAAGGCTACATTGACGCTCTTTCCGAAGAGAAATATGCATACTCCGTTATCCAAAAACGATGTGAGAGTCCTGGTTTTGTGATATCTAAAGCGTCGATAGGTAATATCATTAACGAGAAAGGAAAAAAAAACGTCAAATTGGAGCCTCAAGTGCGACAAAAATTCCAAACAAGTATCCGAGGAAAAAACGGACATCTTCGACTACTGCAAAGGTACGTTGTTTAATGTTAAAAGAAAATCCCCCTAGTCAAAGGACAGTTGCAAAATCATTAAAATGCTCGGTGACCACTGTAAACAAAATGATAAACGTTGATTTAAATCTTAAGAAAGCGAAAAAACGCAACGTGCATCGTCTTCTTCCAAAGCATATCGCTCGACGCAGGACACGCTGCAGAATTCTGTATGAGAAACACTTATCCAAAGAAAAATGGAAAACAATTGGCACAATAGTGAAGCGTGGGTGTATTTAAATAACTGTAACGAAAAAAGAGCCATTTATTATCATAAAAGGGGAGAAAAAATTTAAGTACATGGTTCAAAGAATCGAAAGAAAGTTTTTCTAAGGGATTCATGATTGTTGCTGGTTTTTCTTATAATAGCAAGTTGAATATAAAGAGAGTGCAAAAAATGCCAAGATTAACTCCAAATACTATCAGGAACATATTTTATCGCCAATTTTTCTGAACAAAATACCATCGCTTTACCCACAGTGCCATCCATCTGTGAGACTCCATCGGGACAAAGCTAGCAGTCACACATCAAAATGCACCGTAAATTTCCTAAAAGAATTGGAACAAAAAACTGCTATCAAGGCCATACCCTTCCCTGATATCCGTACTAAATCTCCCGATGTGTCACCTATGGATTTTTGTGCTTTCGGACTTTTAAAAACTGCATTATCCAAACGTTGTCCCAAAACCCTAACAGGACTCTGAAAAGCTGTTCGGGAGAAATGGGATAGAATACCTCTTCTGACACTTCAAAAGGCATTATTATCCTGGAAATTGCGGTGTCGAAAGATAGTTCAGAATAAGGGATGTCAAATAGAATATTTAAAACACAAGAATGTTATGTAATTTAGTTTTGTGAATACAATATACATCGTCTAAAAATGTGCGAAGAGCCTCTGTACTTGGTGGAAACAATTTTTGAAAGTGTTTCAGACATCTCAAATTTTTCTTCCTAAGGCTCATTTTTCTGTCCTAAAGTCAACTGAAGCCCATGAAATTTTTGGTGGCAAAGAACTCAAGATACGCTTGCCGTTGGCAGCAGCCTTAAACACCTTACAGGTGACAATGCGATTGAACTCAATTCCCACACATCAACAAATAATACTCTCGAATGCGCGTCGAGTGTGCTGACCACTACACCAGGAAGGGATGGGAAGAAGGCCGAATAATGACCTTATACCTTAATCGGAAGATTAGAATATTATTCAATTATTTTGAACACAGAAAAATGAACAATTTACCAACACATAAGAGTGAAGAAAAACTGAGTTCATGGAGTCGAGTAACACAGTGGGTATATATATATATATATACACTTTTGGTGAGACGGATTGTAACCAAGAAGAGGAGGTACACAACTACATGTTATAGCAGTCCTATATACGAATTTCAACGTTCTGAAGCTACTCGATTTTCAGTTATGCGAAATACATACGTACGTACAGATGTCACGAAAAAATGTCATCTGATTCCATTTTAAATCAATTTCATAATCCGTCTGGGAAAAAAAAAAGAGTCCTTTATTCTGTCCTTATGTACACATGTCACGAAAAACATCGTTAAATTGCATTCGATAGAGGTCAAAATGGATATTTTCGTTGAAATAAGTTCGTGATTACAATATTTTCTTTACTTCGTACAAGAAAGTAAAAAGACTGACTAGTTATACAGCCTTTGTCTTTTTTTTTTGGAAGCATAAATTGTAGACCCTACTTAGAAGACGAAGTAGCGAATTCTAAGTATGTCTTTGAAGACAGAACTACAGAAGAGGTTTAAATAACCTTTTTATTTGAACTGAAGTAACAAAATACACAAATAACACATACATTTGAACTGAAGTAACAAAATACAACTAAAAAAATGAAAATCGGTGCTTACAATTCACCACCACTTGTAGCTAAGCTAAATTGAACAGAAAATAAAAATATAAAATCAGAGTAAATTAGGATTGCTAACGACAAGCTCCTTAGTTATCTAAACCGCTAAATCGGCCGAACCTGGGATATCAGTATAATGGGAAGGGTGCCTAACACCAACTAAAGAGCTTAAACTCGGAACTAACTCTGCTATTACTCTTCACGTTGCTTTGATTGCATATTCTGGTTTCCAGCGGGAATTAATTCCGTTCTTACCAGAGTTTGTCACGGAATCCCAAGAGGGGCCTCACATATAAGATCTCATTAGACTGGTGCACCATGGAGGTGTGTACCAATAAAGGTGTGTACCTTAAGATAAAATACAATAAATAAGAAAACATCGAGACGCACTGTCTCTGAAATCTCACTGGCGGGTGAGGATGCGATGACAGATCGTCCTATCAGGGTTATGGAGGCAGTCCTGCAACTCTGGAGCTGGCTACTGGAAACTACTACTATGAGCTACTCTGAGCTACTGGAAAGTTTTTAAAACCAAAATTTGCAATAAAATTAATACGAAGGTTACACATGCTGATCTTAGGTAGGCGAGGCTACGTAAGAATAGGCCGGATGCCTGAGGTGTAAATTTGCTTTTTACGATACGGCAACAGAAGATAATCCTTTAGAAACGGATATAATCTCAAGGCTACTCCCCAGTCTTCACGAACTCTTAAAACGCAGCTTAAATACTGCTTCTGAACACACGTAGATTTTGCATACTACGTCATTAAAATTTACATTTCGGCAGGAAATTGAAATCAGGTGGAAAAGGGGATATTGTTCGGAGAACAGCCTTGACTCCAAAAAGGGACAAACAGCTTATTGTGATATGGCAGGCAATGGTTCTCATTCGATGACGTACTTCTTCTAGGGAGACAGCCGTGATACTTTTCCCTCGCTAAGGGATTATCTGTAGTAGCAAATCGGGATATGTAAACGGAAATTATCGTTGTGTTTACTGTTACTGAGATTATAGTATAGTTAGTTATACGAGAATATTTGAAATAATATTTTCACAAGCATGCACATAATGTTTCAATACTTGGGTTTTCAAAGTAGAAAAAGTTGTAAAATAATACACATCCAGAAAAAAGTGTTAAAAGTAGTTAGTTATCCGATACATATGTAGATCATATAAGGAGAAATGTGATATATTAATACATATATGAAATCGAATCGAAAATTAATTGCCCTGCGTTTTCTTCATAAATGCACATTAATCGACATTTAATGCTAATTTAACAATATAACAGAACCAAATTGGCTATTAGATACCAAACAAATATAAACACATCTTAATCCCGCTTTTCCCCATATTTTCCTTTTCTCCCCAGAGCCTATTCCTCACATGATATTTACTTCCGTTGGCATGATGAAATGTCGCCCATACCCTTAAAGAAGCCAAGTTTGCGCAATCGAGGCTGTTCTCCGAACAATATCCAGAAAAGGAAAGTCGAACTAAACATATTTGTATAGAATAAAATAAGGTCTTTACGTATTTTTTACAAGTTGATATACTCCCCATCAAACCATGGTGGCATAACCAAAACGAGCTAAACATTGAAAATAGATAATTCTTTATTTTGAATAACAAAGATGTGTAGCTACAATTAAAATTCTCATGGAGATTAATTCGCTAGGATGATTTTATGAAAATGACTGGTATTTCTAAAGACCAGTATTAACTATCATACTGTCGAGGCAACCACTCTTTAGATCCCAAACCGCTGAGGCAACCACTCTTTAGATCCCAAACCGCTGAGGCAACCACTCTTTAGAACCCAAACCGCTGAGGCTACCACTCTTTAGAACCCAAACCGCTGAGGCTACCACTCTTTAGATCCCAAACCACTGAGGCTAACACGCTTTAGATCCTAAACCGGTGAGGCAACCACCCGTTAGATTCCTTGAACCACAGGTTGCACTGTAGAGAGAGGGGCTACCACCCGTTAGATCCCTTGAACCACAGGTTGCCACTGTAGAGAGAGGGGCTACCACCCGTTAGATCCCTTGAACCACAGGTTGCCACTGTAGAGAGAGGGGCTACCACCCGTTAGATCCCTTGAACCACAGGTTGCCACTGTAGAGAGAGAGGCTACCACCCTTTAAATCACTTGAACCACAGGTTGCCACTGTAGAGAAAGGCTACCATCATTTAGATCCCTTGAACCGCAGGTTGCCACTGTAGAGAAAGGCTACCATCATTTAGATCCCTTGAACCGCAGGTTGCCACTGTAGAGAAAGGCTACCGTTTTTTAGATCGCTTGAACCACAGGTTGCCACTGTAGAGAGAGGAGACTACCACCTTTTAGATCCTTTGAACCACAGGTTGCCACTGTAGAGAAAGGCTACCATCATTTAGATCACTTGAACCACAGGTCGCCAATGTAGAGAGAGGTTACCACCCTTTAGATCACTTGAACCACAAGATACCATTGTAGAGAGACTTTAATGTATCAGTTTATTATCAACTTTTCAGTATGTTATTTGAAGAATTCGTTCGATTTTATTGTAAAATATTCAAATTACTGTATTATTAAGCTACTGCCTGCTGTGAAAGTTATTGTTAACAAGAAAATGCCGCATTGGCCTAAACCAAATGGGGCGAAATCCCGATTTTTTGCCGAGTGACTGTTGGAGCATGCGATTTAGAATTATCCTGCAGGAACTTATTTAAGGTTTGAGGCAGTTGACTGAACAGTTAAAGCCCGTTTCAGTTTACCTAAGATGATAAAATAATGACTGCATTTAAAATTACTTATTATTAATAATAATTTACTATTTGGTTTAAATCTATTCTAACAGTTGAAAGTAAATCCACCTTCTGTATCCCGTCATACGCAGAGCAAAACTTTTTTGGGATGCAATGCTCTTTTCTACACGAGACTTGCTTCTCTTTTACGTTTTTGAGCATGTTGATGAGTATAAAAACTGAGGGTGCAGAATAGGTTTTTCTCTTCCAGTCATCATATACCTTAAGAGAACCTTCTCTCATTTTTCGCAAATAAAAAAAAGGTAAAATCGCTAATCGTTGGATGGTTTTCTGCTGTCAATTCATTTAAGTGAGGAAATTTTCTTTTTAATTTCAAATGATTCGTTGATATTAAGGGTATGGAGCCTTTCCGTTATTTTTCACTGGTAATAAGCTAATTCAGGGATGGTTAAGGTTTTTCAATTAGTGTACCAGTTAAATTACGGTTTCTCATTTCCAGGTGTCCAGTATGGCCCCTGTATTTCTTTTCAAAAAACATTTTTAAACCCCAGATTTGATGCCAAGCTATCGAATTGCATTTTCTAACTATATCTGCTGCGTAGGTGTTAGCTTGCCTCAAATGTAAATCCAATAAATAGCATTTTAAAAATATTACAGCTTAATGTTAAGATAATATAAAGTTCCTTAAGCGGACACACTTAATTCTAAGTGGAAAAAAAATCTAAAAGTATGCCCAAAACGGCGTTTTTGTGTCAAAATACCTATGTTAGAATGATGCTTTCTATAACCTAATATATATGTTACCGTTAAAGTATATAATGCAGTTATTTCATAGAATACCTAGTTATTCCATGAAATAACTGATCGTGTCCGTTAAAGTGTGTAATATGTTAATAATTTGACACTTTAACTAGTTATTCTATGAAATAACTAGGTATTCTATAAATTAACTAATGAGAGACACTTAAAGTGTAAAATAAACAATTTATCTAAAATGAAATAACTAGGTATTCTATAAATAAACTAACGATAGACAATTAAAATGAAAAAGAAGCAATTTATCTAATTTACGCAGCGTATAAATGGTATTTATGGAAACGTACCATAAAATCATTTGTTACAACAGGGATTACTAAAATGACACTTGGAATTACAAAGAACATTATTCCTAGAACAAAAACATTTTTTGTCGACACACTGGGTTTTACACGAACATTCCATATTGTTAAACGAAACGTAAGGGTACCTTATACTAAAAAGCGAGATATAGGATATAGATTATTTTACACTTTAACGGACTGCAGATCGTTATTCTACGAAATAACTAGTTAAACCATGAAATAGAAGAGAGTTTTACCCTTTAACGGACACGATCAGTTATTTCATGTATTAACTACGTATTCTATAAAATAACGGATTTCCTACTTTAACATATATACTTAGTCGCGCTTTCGAGATATGAAAAAAGAAATTTGAATTTCGTCAATCGGCCGAGTAGGACGGGAGGTATAAAACTAACCCCCTTTTTTTTTTGCAGTGTACCTATGGCGTGCAACGGAAATAACTATCACGTGACACCTAGTGGCATACGTGCCATAGGTTTGCTTTCCTTGCGTTGACTCTTTCTGCACGTTCAGTTTATCATCATCCTCCTCTACTTGTCACCAATTCTCGAAATTAAAATTTTCATTTCGGATTTTCTTAGACCCTCCCCGTCGCTCTGGCGTTCATTCAGCACTTGGATTTACTATGAAAAATCTTCCGTCCAGCTCCTCCAGCATTTTATTGCTGGTGAAAACACAAAATGATTGATACGTGCTTGTTTTAGTTGATTCCTGCAAAGCACACTGGAGCTACCTGTCTGAAGGGAGGGATGCTTTCGGGGAAGACTTTTCAAGGAACGATGGCTTGTATGGACATTAAGCATCTTATATACGAAAGAATATACTGGTATCTTATACATAAAAGCTAGAAATCAATATGGCGATAAGCGCCATATGGAGAATTTAAATCTTCTCCTATAGCATTATTTTCCTACTAGTAAAAAGTAACGGGTTCACCAGCGGCCGAGTGGTAAAAGCCGCGGAACACTGGTAGTTCGGGTCGGGGTTCGAATCCCGGCGAAAGGGCTGGCTGCAAGAGCGTTTTTGTGGTTTTTCTCATGTGCAAAGTGAACACGAGCCAGTTTCCTTTAAAAGGTCCTCCACGAGGCATCCCTTCCTTTCCGTGTAGTACCTAATAAGTTAAAAAATAGTAAGTTAATAAGAACATTACTATTATTTAACTTATTATAATAGAATAGAAGTTAAAAAATAGTAAGGTAATAAAAATAGTAACGTAATAAGTTAAAAAAAAATTTAATTAATGATATGTTAATCGAACGCACCAGAAATCAATAAATTATTTGAAAAAGGAAAACATTTACCTTGAAGACTATTTTTCTGTTTAATCATTGGAATCAATATTAATCCGCCCAGATGGTATAGTGGTTAGAGAGCCTACCCTGGTACCGGTGCACAGAAAATGTTAAGAAAATAGACTTGGTGAATGGCAGTAAACATCAATTGCAGAATTTGACCAAAAACAAATAAGCAATGAAGAAGGTAAACAGAGTTAAATAAAATCGAGATATAAAGCTATATAACCGAGGAGAAATACTAATGAAAAAGAAAATACACTAGCATGAACAAGACAGCAGCAACGACCTCCCGCTTAAGGTCCGAAAGTGACCCTGGCCAAAGATGAAGGATTACTGCAGCCTTGGCTTATTTAACTTCGTACGAAGACTGAAATACCATCCATTTTGTTGGGTAGCATCCAAAGTCATCAATTTCCAGGGAACTGGTGCATTTGCGATATAATAATGAGCGCTGTTTTCACGTTATAATTTATCTCTTAACAGTGGATAGGAGGCGGCTTTGTTGCTTACCATCTCGCCGGCGCTTTTAATATCCGGAAAACTGTATTACATATCACCTGCAAGGATTTTTGAACAGTGCAATAGCACAACTTTATTGCTTGCAATCAATTTTAACAATAACAGTGCAAATAACTAATTCCAATAATAATATTTGTTGTATACGAGTATCTTCTCGTATATCATACAAATGTATGATATACGAGAAGAATTTCGCATACGTTAAAAAAATATTAATTAAATCTGAAGGGTTGTAGAATTTAACGGTAGCAAAAGGGTTTGTTCAGGTTTTGTACGCTCCTGCTGAGCTCGCAGCCTATCAGTCTGCTGTTACACTCACTTCTGTTAACATTCTTATTGTCTTTTTAGCTTTTTTGTTCGCAATTACGATATATACAATTCAACAGCAAAATTTCTCCGCAGCATAGACGTGTACGTTTAGAATTTTCGATGCAGTATTAAGTGTTGGTATACTTTTTTTTTTTCAGTCTTTTCACAGTTAATTATATCAGTGTTCAGTTTTCTTAGTAAAATTATGGGAAAAATGTTTGCCTTCTTATTATTAATGTTTCGTATGTTTACTTTCTTAAATATCACACTTTTGGCACTTAACGCTACATAAAATTCGATTAAAAGCCAAAATCACAAAATATTAAAAAGCAGCATATCTTTAGAAATTTCCACTGACAGTCTTGTGTGCTGGAGATAAAAATGTTTTTTCCGTATACTGTTGCCACTTCTCGCTTTCAAGTCGTTGAGTTTGCTAACAAAAAATTCGTTAAATTTTACAAAATATGAAACTGATAATGAAACAAATTCTTCATTATTTAATTTCTTTAAATATAATATACGCGGCGATAATATTTGCTGACAACAACTTGAAAATTTATACGCCGTTTACAGTGATTCAACGCAAAGTCCCGTTTTGAGGCTAATAGCTCTGGGCTAACAACTGTATTAAAAGGCAGATAATTTGTGTAATACCACATACACCGCTCGAAAATTATTTTTGGGTGATATTTCGAGTATTATCAAGTTTTTTAGTTTTATTATCAGATAGAAATTATGTATTTAATATGAAAAGTAATAAAGTACAGTTGGTATGTTACTAGCCATCTCACAAACCATAACTCAGAAGACCAGTATACGGATTCAAGGCGTTAGAAATAATTTTTTCTTTTTACACTGATAATATACTTATCCTAACTTCGTTTCAATAATTTACATTTCCAGAGAAATTCGAGATAGAAGAAATAAAATGCTCAAGATTTAAATTTTTCAACTATTAGCAAAACGTCAAATATATAATCGCTGAAAGCTGCTGCAAATTAGTCGCAATGATATCAAATAAAAATTAAAAGAGTTATAAAAAAATAAAATCTGAAGGGTTTTAGATTTAAATTACGTCCAAAGGGTCTTTTTTTTAGCGTTTTGTGCGTTACCTTTATTTATTGAATATGATGTTCTTTGCACTTAAACCACAAAATTCAGTTCAACAGCAATATCGCAAAATAATTTTAAAATGAACCTTTAGAATTTCCGATACACAGTTCCGCGCACTTTAAAAAAAAATAAAAAGGTCTTTTTTCGGAAGTGTGTTGCCATTGCTCGCTTTTAAATAGTTTGAGTTTGTTCATCAAAAATTCGTTAAAGTTTTGCAAAATATGAAATAGATAATAAAAAAAAAATACCAAATTCAGACTTCCAGATGCGCATATTCGGGTGGAAACGTACGTTATTCAAAATTGAATGGCTTTAAGTACCGTTGCTTTATCACATTTGGTAAAATATACATACATTTAGCCAGATTCTTCATTATTTAATTTCTTTAAATATAGTACAAGGCGGTAACATTTGTTGGCAACAATTCGAAAAGTGATACAGGCGTTTATAGTGATTCAACGCAAAATCGCAAAACGAAAACAATAGTCCTTTAGGGACAAAGCCCCTTTGGACTAATAATAAATTAGTATAGTATTATCTGTCGCGTGGAACTGAAAATAAAATCTTAGATAATGCTAACACTGTAGGATTTTAAATTAAAGCTACAAAAGAGAAACGTATAAAAAATGAATGTAATCGTTCTTACATATGATATTTCTGCATAGGGCTCATCAGCGGCCGAGCGGTTAAGTCGCTGAAAATGCATTAAGATGTCTGGAAACCAGACTTCGTGTATTTCATTTCTCCTGCATCGAAATGAATGAGCTAATTTCCCTCATTCAGCTCTGTTTGAAACAAACGCATTTTGTTGTCAAAATAAGTAGTATAAGCAAACGGAGTGATTAGCCGTGGAAAGCCCTCTCAAGTCCCATTATAAATCAAACTTACTTGAAACTAAAAGAAAAAATGATTTAAATAAAGTTCTTTCAATAACGAATTCCAATGATCCTACTATTCAGTTTACTTTTGAACTTGAGGCATACAATTCTCTTCCGTTCATCGACATTTTGGTCACACGTGACACAGTCCAGCTTCAGTACGACGGTTTACCGTAAACCTTATCGGTTTGCCTTCCACCACACTTCAAATCACGTCATCCGACTAAACAGCTTCCGACTAACTCCGACTAAACAGCTTCCGACTAAACAGCTTCCGACTAGCTAAACAGCTTCCGCAAGCCCTCTCAAGTCCCATTATAAATCAAACTTACTTGAAACTAAAAGAAAAAATGATTTAAATAAAGTTCTTTCAATAACGAATTCCAATGATCCTACTATTCAGTTTACTTTTGAACTTGAGGCATACAATTCTCTTCCGTTCATCGACATTTTGGTCACACGTGACACAGTCCAGCTTCAGTACGACGGTTTACCGTAAACCTTATCGGTTTGCCTTCCACCACACTTCAATCACGTCATCCGACTAAAGTTAGCTTCATATTATTCATTTGGCTACTTCAAGTTTGCTTCTTTAAAGTGCTCTTAATCAAGAACTAGATTATTTGATGGTGTGCGAAACAAATGTCACCTGGAAAAAAGGGAAACGGAAAGAAAGCCCCCGGAAACTAAGGAACGAAAAAAAAAAAAAAGGAACTCTAAAATGTCGCCAATCGGAGTTGGGGAAACCTGCCAAACTCTAATTTAACCGGCAGGGTTATAGCGGGCTCTCTTGAGGGAGGTTTTGAGGGTAAGACGTTGAGCTAGCTGCAGCCGAACAAGGTCATTTCGATAGCCGGTTTTAATATACTTATCGCAAACTGTGACTAAATTTCATCTACAACGGTTTGTTATAATGCTGCTTTTAACGTTCAGTTATCCGATAATGTTTCTTTCACCCCTGAAACACAGCTTAAGGATATAACTACATGGGGTACGAGGGGAACAATCACTAATGACCATGACCTTCTGGTCAACCCTCTATGTTTACCATCGGACAGGCCAGCAGCTCGCTTATCTTCTTTTAATCATCGTCAGAAGATTTCCCTATTCCGCAAGTACGGTTGTTATGATAAAAACTTTTATATCCCATCTTGACGATACTTCTAAACATCCCTTATTTTTCCTATTGCAAAAGAATGGTGACTTATTTTCTGGTGCCTATCTTTCCGTTCCTTATTTTTCGAGTAACATTTTTTTCCTACAACCCTATCGATAGGAGCTTTTCACCCAATATTATTAATCAGGCAGTTAAAAAATTCTCCTCTCAACACACCAAAAGGCACACACTTGTTTTAGGACATAAGAATTCTGTTGTCATTCCTTTCTTTGCATGAATTAGCTATAAATCTGGGCGTATTTTACAGAAAATTAATTTTCGAGTCGTTTATTCTATCAATAGCGCTCCGAGTTCCATACTTAAGGATCCCATTCCTGATATAAATTTCTGGGGTATTTACAGGATTCCTTGCTAGTGTGTTTTAGTTTACATTGGTCAAACTAAGAGAGCATTAAAATTTCGCGTTGAGGAACATGAGGCATATGTTAGGAAAAAGGAAACACAGAAGTCTTCTGTTGCCCAGCATTGTTGGTTCGAAAATCACTTTCCATTTGGTTTTTATGGTTTGGTATTATGTGATTATGGGAAAATCAGTCGAGGAGCATCTGCTGAAGCGGAGAGATGTCTTCGAGGAGGGCATCTTAAGGAAAACTGGCTTATATACGTGTTACATATGGGGGGGGGAACTACGAAAACGCCCATGCAACCAGCCGTTCGAGGCATTCGAAACCCGGACCGAACTCCCAGTGTTCAGCGATTTTACTGCTCGGCGCCTGGTGGGCCGTGACAATTCCGGTCTTGATAACAGGAGAGTACCGTATTTAGTAGTTTTTGGATTCTTAGGAAATGAAACTGTGAAAATTAATAAAAGGATCCATTAAAATTGAAGAATTATCTATTGAAAGGAAAAAATTTATTAAAAAAAATATTTAAGCGAAATTAAAATGTGCATTTTTTAATATAGTAAAAAAATTCGAAATTGAAACAATTATTGCTATTATTTGGAAATTGACTTTTTAAGGGGAACATACCAGTTTGCGATTAAATCATAATAATTAATAGAAATGAATGTATACCATAGTCTTATTATGCAAGAAATAATCTTAAAAATCAAATGAGGGTCAGAAAGTAAAGTCACACAATTTCATTTCCTATGGCTATTAAATACATTCATATTTACTTACTTGCGGAAATTTATGCTTTTTAAGTCCAAAATTACAAAATTTCATTATAT
Organism: Stegodyphus mimosarum; assembly: GCA_000611955.2. Taxonomy (NCBI): domain Eukaryota; kingdom Metazoa; phylum Arthropoda; class Arachnida; order Araneae; family Eresidae; genus Stegodyphus; species Stegodyphus mimosarum. Next base: position 73,472 of record KK115251.1, on the reverse strand, counting down.
ATATACATACAGCTTTCAAAACAATATTATTATTCTTAATAATATTGAATAACTATTTCAGTGTCATGGGATATTTTCCATTATATGGTAATACGTAACAAATCATTTTCTGTAAAAAGATATGCATGCTAATTTGATACTTACAGCGACAAAACAATACGTTCGTCCTCAGCTTATTTCGACTATCATTACAGTTTCTTAAGTATAAAAACGCCCACCAGCGGCCGAGCGATAAAGTCGGTAAACAATGGTATTTCGGTCGAGTTCCGGTCTTGGCGAACGCGCTGGCTGCATGGGCGTTTTCCTTGTTTTTCCCCATATGTAACGTATAACGAGTACACGAGCCAGTTTCCCTTACGAAGTCCTTCACGAACGCATCCTTTCCCTTAGATGACAGCCCTTGCATGTTTTGCCTTAATAAACCAAGTATAAGAAATATATAACTTCGGCTTATTACTTCAATAAACAAGGTATAAAAGAAAATAACAACACTTTGAAAACCTTTCGCTAGCATTACTTACTTTACAAACAAAAAACTTTATTGTATGACGTAGGAATACCACATTTAATTCAATGCTGGACAATAACTTAATGCTGGACAATAGTCAAAGACCCACTAGCGGCCGAGCAGTAAAATCGCTGGACACTGGTAGTTCTGTCCGAGGTTCGAATCTTGCGAACGGGCTGGCTGCAAGGCCGTTTTCGCAGTTTTCCGCATGTGCAACCTATATACGAGTCAGTTTTCCCCCAGAAAGTCCTCCACGGAGGCATACCTCCCCTTAGGGCAGCTAGCCCTCGAGGCTTTGCCATAATCCCGTAAACCAACTAACGTCAGAGTTGGCAGAAAATCGCTTTTTCTATGGTTGACAGATGAAGACATTTCGGTCAGCTGTTCGGGGAGTAGTGAATGTTTAAATGGAGATCAAACATTAGCTCTTCTTTTATAATTACCAAAGAGAACTTTGTAGAAAATGCAGTTTCCGAATGTATAAAAATCCTACAAAACACTCTTAAAAATTTGGAAAACGCTTTTTGATCTAAACATGGGAAAAAGAACTGTCAGAATCAAAGAAACGTCAGTATATATGTAAAGAAAATATAAAGAAAAGAAGGAACGTAGTTTTCTATCAAACAAGAAAAAAAAAAAGGGGGGGGAGAGAACGGAAGTATTTGACGGGGTGGATGTCAAAAAACCACCCTCGTGTGATAGTTGTCTCTGAGGCACATTCGCCGCCAAATCTTCAGTGGCAGATGTTTTGTGCCGAAGTATGCTAGGTGATGGGAAATATTCTAAAAGGGCTCTGGTTCGAACACTTTATTCGAAAGACATGGTCTCTTTTTGCGAAAGCCGGAACTATCTCTTAGTGAATTTATTAATTTCTGATGGGTTCTATAATCGAGGACAGTTTGGTTGCATTTCTTTTGACATCAAAATGTTTGAAACAATTTTTAAAGATACGTTTTTGTGAAAATACTTAAAAACGTTCAAACTATTCTTCTACACATACGCCAAAAGCATGCTTGAATTTTCATTTGCGAAGTTTGAGAAGTTTCGGTGAAATCAGATTATTAGAAACGAAAATATAGTCAAGGATGCGCAGGAAAAAAGTGCCGAAATGTGGTCATATGTGTAAAAATGCGCAGCCTTGTAAATCAACTTACATGCTGGTTACGTAAGTACTTTCGTGGTTTTTCCTTTCGAGTTAGAAAGGCAATCTTGTAGCATTAAGTTTTCTTTCATGTCTTCCATGAAAATATTCTGTCCTTAGTTGCTTTGCTGTATTAAGACAAATAAACTAAAAAGTTCATAATTTAAAATGAGCTATAGGTTAAGGTTAGTTAATAAGCAACTCCAGGGTTTTCTGCCTAGGAAGGAAATCTTCGTGGAGGACGTTTTAGGGAAAGTGGCTCGCATTCAAGCTACACGTGTGAAAAACCACTAAAATCAACCATGCAGCCAGATCATTCGCAGGGGTTCGATCTCAGGTTGAACTAACAGTGTTTAGCTATATCACAGCTCGGCCGCTGGTGGGCCAAAATGAGCTACAGTGGCACAAACAATTGAGGATACATCTTACTTTTACTTGATAAATCCAACTTTCAATCGAAATAACACATTAACTAGAAGTGCAAACGTACTTTTATTCTTAGACATAACAAAAGGCTTAATTAACAGTAAAAATAAAGAAAAATCAACGACAAAATTCTAAAATAAAAATTTTCAGAGGCATTTCAAATAAACATAAGCAGATTTTTACCTCAAAAAATTGAGGATACACCAATGAAATTTTTGTTTAACTGCCACTAGATTTTTTTTCAGCTTGCTACTATCATAATCTAAGTTTGGCCAATTTTATCTTAAACTTTTTCGTCTGTTAGTTTTGTCTTTTGAAGTTGGTTATGTGAATTTAAAGTCGCAATTTTAAATGGAAAATGGCTTCTCGGAAAGAGACCAGTATTGACGAAAGAAAATTTATATTAAGGTTATTTAAGAAAGGAAAATCTTATCGTCAAATAGCTGAAATTGTCGGTAGAAGCTACTCGTGTGTACAGAAAATCATTGGAAGATTTAAAAGCGATGGATTAATTGAAAATAAAAGTGGAAGAGGAAGGAAAAGTATTCTGAGTGATGTAGCCAAAAGGAAAATTTTGAAAAATATCAAGATTGGTCCCTAAACTAAGTGCAATCAAATTAGCTGCAAAAACTTCTCGAATAATGCGCAGAAGTGTAACTACTGAAACTGTGAGAAATTTGATTAGACATACTGGATATAGCAGTCGAGTAGCTAGAAAGAAACCATTTCTAAGCTTACAAAATCAGAAAAGCGTTTGGAGTTTGCAAAAACTCATCAGTTGAAGACACATAACTTTTGGAAGAAAGTTATATTTAGTGATGAAAGTAAATTCAACATTTTTGCAAGTGATGGTCGTCGCACCGTTTGGAGAAGGCCGAACACCGCTTTGGATCCAAAAAATTTACGTCCTACAGTTAAACATGGTAGTGGCTCCGTCATGGTTTGGGGTTGTATGGCTTCAATTTAGTTTTTATAGATGGCATAATGGATCATAAACTTTATATATATATACTCCACAACAATCTTAAAGAAAGTGCAAAAAAATGGATTTAGATGGAAATTTTATATTCCAGTACGACAACAACCCCAAACACACGGCACATAATGTAAAAATGTGGTGTCTTTTTCATTATAAACAGGAATTGAAAACACCACCACAGTCTCCTGACATCAATGTTATAGAAAAGTTGTGGGCCACGCTCGAAACACCGATCCAAAAACACCAATTAGGAACAAAGCCCGTTTAAAGCAAGTGTTACAAAAAGAATAGGATAAAATATCTCCAGATACCACCAAAAAATTGGTCGAATCGGTACCAAGACGTTTGGAGGACATTATAAAAGCCAAAGGACATGCAACCAAATATGGACACTGTCTTTGTATGTGATATATCACAAAAATTTCATCGGCGTATCCTTAATTTTTTGAGGTAAAGATCTGCCTATGTTTATTTCAAATAGTAGTGAAATTTTTAATTTTAGATTTTTTTTTGTTGATTTTCGTTATTTTTACTGTAAATTAACCCCTTTGTTACGTGTGAAAATAAAAACACGTTTTCTCTTCTAGTTAATGTGTTATTTCTATTGAAAGTTGGATTTATCAAGTGAAAATAAGGTGTATCCTGAATTGTTTGAGCCACTGTATATGTTTTTATTGCTTAGATATTCATCGACAACTGGTTGCAGTAATTATTTACACTCGCCTAATATAATCTTAGTCACTATAATGAATATAATTTTAGTAACAGAAATATTCCTTGTGTAAAATGGAAAAGAAGACTAAACACCTTACACTGGCGTAGATTCGAGCTGCTTGAAATCTAAACCAATTTAAGTTAATATTCTTCTTAATTTTCGTAGTTTTAGCAACATGAAAAAGGCGTGATTTAACATAATATTTCTGTCTGTAAGGTTTGCTTATTATTTACTACGAGTATAGTTTAAGGCCGTAGTAACTATTGAATACAACAACTAATGGCATATCAAAAACTTACTATGAAATGCATATAATTCTAAGCTTTGCTAAAGTATTAAACATTTATACAGCGATCTATTATCAAATAATTGTAATTTTATCCAAGCTTTCTGCTTATATAAGCCTACTATCTTTTACCCGCGGCTTCGCTCGCGTTGATGTCCTTAAATAAGTTTCAAAGAAAGAAAATAATTTGATTTTTTTTTCTTATTGCCTGACTAACATAATCAGGATAAAATTTTAGTTACTATTACTTATTTTTTAAGTTAAAAATAGACTCTGCGTAAAATTTCAGTAAATACTGTCCTTCTTCAATACCTATAGGCCGCGGATGTTTTGTATTTACGCGGAGTGTATCGCCACGAAATCTAGTAAACCTGGTACGTGCATTTCCTAATGACTGAAAAATGTTTGTGAAAGAAGAGCCAAAAGCCGGAAATCCTGAACGATTTTAAATAATAAATTTAATTAAACAAATAAAAATAATAAACGCTTAATTAATAAATGTTACGCTTTCACCGCTTAATTACTTAACTGATCATCATGAAATTTTCCAAGAAATATTTTTGATACATTAGAAAAGGTTATAGGCTACAAAAAGTGTGCGTGGTTTATGCCACGCACCTCCGCGCACAGACAAAATTTTACATCGTTTAACTTTCGTTATGAAGCTCAGCATTTAATGTTTATACAACGATGATCATTTTAAGCTATAAAACTTATTACATAGTTTAAGTTTCAACAGAATGAGTTACATTTTATAGCTTATAACCTTTTCTAATATATCAAAAGTATTTCTTGAAACTTCAATGATGATCGGTTAAGTAATTAAGCCGTGAAAGCCAAACAAACCCACAAACAAACTCACATTCGCATTTATAATATTAGTTGGGTTTTTTATATTTTATTAAATGTTTGCTTTAAGTTAATGTTTCCGAATTTTTCCCTTTTCTATGTTTGCCGCCTTGAGGAAAATATCTATGTATTAAATTTCGAAAAAGAGTTCGCACGAAAATACGAATTCTGTTTAAGTGTTGGAAGCAAAATAGACTACTAAAATAAATTAGCGTTCGAGCTTCACGTGCAGTGTCTTATCTTTGCTTAAATAATACCATTTTTCAATGTTATGTATTACTGCTAACATTTAATATAGAATATAACTTATACAATGGAACTAAATTCTATCTAAAAGCGAAAACTGCCTCATTATTAGCATTATGAGGGGGAATTTTATGGATTGCTCAGACAGCAGTCAAAATTAGCTTACCTTGTCAAATTAGAAGGGATATTAGGGGTCTTTCTGGAATCCATATGGATCATAAGAATAAGGACCATAAGACATATTAGGGATCATAAGAATAAGCAAGTATATTTCTCGGTACTTCTTTGTTACAGTTGCTTCTCCAACCATATTAGGCGATTTTAGATTTACGCCAAGATCTCAGCGACAGTTTGGTCAAGCTCGTGAAGTGCGAATGTAAACATAAACAACACAATATACAGTAATACTCACATGTCGTTTCCTGAAAATATTTTTAAGAAACTTTACCTTTATCGCGGCTTTAGCGTAGAACTGGGTGCCCCTTCAATTAGCAACAAATTTTGTTCAGTTTTGGCGATGAAACTCCATTTCTGCTTACCGTGATAGTTTTAACTTAGTTTTAGCTTCCTGATTTTTTTTAATGAAAAAAAATCTATGTGTACATGGACAAAGTTAAGGCAGTGCGCAATGTGCAATTCTAAAATGTTTTTTTAAGTGAAAATAGATCGATGTGTAGATGGATACCGAGTTTATGCAATTCTTCGACTTCTTATTTTGGTTTTGGGTAACGGTCATCTTGAAATTGTGCCTTTGGGCGCCGATCTTGGCGTCAAAAAAGAATCGCCAAAAAACCAAGGGGAACCTAATTGTAAATTTTTACCCTTTATCGCATGTAGTTGGTCCAGTCAACTCTCACACATATTGAGCTGTTTGTTACACCATTTCATTGACGTCAGCTCCTCTGCGCAAGACATAAATCTAATAGCAGTGACAAACTATAATCTGGAACCTATTTCAAACACGGAGGCCTTGCCTCTTTTTGCAATTTTTAACGTTGCAACTCCAAGTTGATTTGTCCTTAGCATAAAACTTCACGCTGTGGCCATTTTCACATAATAGTTTGTCAGATAAAAGACTTCGTTCTTGAAAAACATATATGGTATCTATCTTATTACTTGTTAAATTAAAGATTTTTACCGACAAATCTACAAACAACAAGCAATGAACACATTTTTAAATACAAAATGGAAATTCGAAAAACCTCATCAAAAATGAATAACATAAGAACACGGGTGAGAGCTAAAATGCAACACAATATGATACAACAACTTACAATTACATCTAAAATTCGCTTTAGAATTCTAATTAAACTTTCGAAACAAATAAAATAATCAAACCTGTCAGACGAGAGCTACACAATCCAAGATATTTAATCCAATATTATTGACGGCCCAGACAATACATGACGACAAGAAAACACTTATAAATCCAGTTCGCACTTAACAACATTTTACTTTTCTACATCCTTCGCGGTGGATACTTTAATACTTTCGTCGTATACTGGCAAGAGCTATTCTTCGCGGTTTCTATGGCAATAGAATTTTTAACTCAAAAGGTAGTCAGACGCACAGCGCCCTCTGTCTCCTGTATTTATAGTTTCTACACGATGCTGTACGAGTATTCTGCACCAAGAAAAGGAAAGTGGATTTAAATATCCTCCTCAGTGTGTATAATACTAGTATTCTCTGGACCAAGCAAGTGGAAACTCTTTGGTGTTATTTTAGAGCAAAGACTCACATGGACCTCACACATTACATATATTCTAAGTAAGTTTTGGGGTACTAAAGCTTTACTCAACCCCTTAATTTCCCGAAACTCCGTTCTTTCTATAGAAAACAAGGTACTCCGTATAAGACCATGTTGCGGCGCGTCATAACCCACGCCTGTCCGGTCTGGGTTTTGGTTTGTGATTCAAAAATGAAAAAAATACAACAAATTCAAAATGTTACATTGAACCAATTGCCAATGGTATATTAGGAAGGGTGCAATCCACAATGACCTGGATGTTAACAAACTTAATAAAAAAACTCAAAAATGTTCTTTAAAAATATCAGCATAGCAAATATTTCAATTCCTCTCATGAATTACAACTATGCAGATCAAAGCAATAGAAAACGACCGCATGCGGTCTTATTGAATCTAAATTAATTCTTTGCACTTGATAAGTATACTGTAACTCTTTAGTACCTTAACTTCTTAAAATTTGCTATGTATATTTCAGACCATTTTCTCATTGATACTTTGATACTTTTGTAACATACTGGTCCCACAGAAGGAGAATTCTTTCCCTGCTCTTAGCAGTTCCTTAATAAGTCCCAACCGGGACTGGCGAAGGTGAAAAACATCAGTGACGTTTTCTCCAGGGGAGGCAGAAATAGATGCAGCAAAGAGTGTGAAGCACCTTGCTTCTTTTAGAGAAGATGCTTGACTACAGTGCCAGGGAAGGAGATGTCCAGAAAGCAGTCTACTAGTCACGTGAGGAGGAGTGATGCAACCGGAACATTTGATCACAAAATTACAGTCTGTGTGTTGAAGTACTGAATAAATTTATAGAATGAGTAGAAAATGAAATCTGCGACAGAGGGAAGTCAGTTCGTGAGGTTCCGCTTTCTGATTGGTTGGCCTGGTCACAGACGTCATAGTGCAAAACATGTGGAGCGAATGGTCTGATTTTCCTATCCTCTGGTAAAATTTCGTAGGCTAGAACATTCGCAAAACTTAAAGGGTTCTTACTCATGGTCCTGTTGTAAAACTTTCATTCAATCTATTGATGAAATCTCAATTTTAAGGTCCGAGTGAAGACTTCTATTCCTGACAAAGTAGGGAGCATTGCTGATGAAACGTGAAACCTTGTTTTGAAGAGCCTAAGTCGTTTAATTTCGTTTTCAGTGGCGTTCACCCATGAGGGGGACACGTAAGCAATAATCGGACGGATGATGGAAGTATTTCTCAAATTGAGAGAAAGATCTTCGGTTTTTAGTAATGGCAAGAGCCTGAATACAGCGCCATAAGCTTGGCCATTATCTGTGGCTCAGAGCAGGTGACATTTCTGTTGAAGGTGATACCCATATAGTTAGCAGAATTCACACTCGGGACTTAAACTCCGAAGAGTTTAACTTCCGACGTAATAGTGCCTCTTTTCTTGCATTTCCTTATTAGCAGCATTTTTTATTTTTCTGGTTGAATGCGAGTCTTCCACCTGCTTCACCATCTGTTGATTTCTGGAATTGTCTGCTGCGTGTTTGCTAAAGCATGGTTTGGTCTTCTCGATTTGACGCCCACGCTACGGTATTAGCGTCTCTACTAACATCAAGAAAATCACTTGTGCATATAATATAAAAAAGCAGTCCTAGGGAAGTCCCTCGTGAATAGGCCTATTTTCTAGAAATGATTTGATCATTAAAATCAGTTCCCGGGGAAATTGGAGATCAATCAGTTTGTAACTACTGGATGCCAGACACAGTCGAAGGCTTTCGCCAATCAGAATTGCAGCACCCATTTTGTTGTGTAGAGCGGAACCGATGAACTCCGTGAGGCGAATCGATTGGACGGAAGTGGAGAGGCCTTTTCTTAAACCATGATGATGACCAACTTGAAAGTCCAGATTTTCTTCCATCCTATTGTAAATTTGCCCCGGGGGTTGATTCAGGAGAATTCCTGGGAAGTACTGGCTAGGATCTGTACTTAGACGTCTCAACCACGGGGGCATATAAGTTGTCTTCACAGGACTAGAGCCCGAGTTTATTCTCAGGTTGGTTCAGGCTTGGCAGGGACCGTACTGGTACTGTCGTGTCTGTTCCTTTGTCTGTGTTAGAGCTGGATCGGAGATCACCGACCTTGTCGTTGGGGATTTGGCCCTCATAGTTTCGATACGGGGACTGCTTGTCCCATTGCCTTTCATAGGGCCGGGGCGGGACTGTAGGGTCTGCGTCGCCGATCAGGGGGTCTCAGGAGCTTGGACAGCTCACCCCGAAAGGCAGACCCAGGACGAGGGTCCAACTCTTGCGTTATGCGTTATGTAAATTTGTCCTCGAGAACATTACTTAGTGAAGACACCAAACTAATGCGTCTGTAGTTAGCCGAGATATTCTGCTGTTTTCCTGGTTTAGGAATCATTAAAATATTATCTTACTTCCAGGCAGACGGAAAATAATAATTGTGGAAACAAGTATTGAAAATGCCCGTGCAGATAAGCTTTAACAGCTTATTTTTAGCACTTGCTTAGTGATTTCAACTTTTCCTGGGGCTTTATTGGTTTTCAGGAATTTAATTATAGTATGAACTTCAAGCGGAGTGGTGACATGCTGTTATGTGCACTGGGGGAGCTCAATATGCACTGAAGGTCTGTGACAGAAGCTCTTTGTATGAAGGCATTTTCAGACGCTACTCTCCATGATACCATGGAGACATGACTGGTTTAAGTTGTATTTCGTTGATAGGTAACCAGACTTTGCTAAGTCACAAAAACTGGTTTAGTGGCTTTGGCATAAAGTTCGAAATTTCCAATTCGGTACGCTGACATGGTATAAGAGTCGACCGATCAGAGCGAACGCGGGAAACCTGAGCGAGAAAACCGATTTTTTGTCATGTAAATTAAATTAAGTTGTTTTTAGTCCAAAGACACAATTTTCCCAGAAGGACTACGAATTTCGTTTTGGCATTTTGCGTCGATTCACTAAAAGTGTTGTTTCACTTTTCAAATTGTTTCCACCAAATACAGTCGCCCTATATTACATTTAAAGAAATTAAATAATGAAGAATCTGCATAAATGTATATACGTTTCTAGCAGTATGATAAAACAACGGTACCTAGAGCCATCATATTCTGAATATTGAACTATTCCACCGGAATATGGGCATGTGGAAGCCCAAATTTGGAATTTGTTTTATTATCGATTTCATATTTTGTAAAACTTTAACGAATTTTTGATTAACAAACTCGAGGATTTCAAAGCGAAAAATGGCAATATTGTAAAGAAAAAACATTACTGCGTGAGACTTTGTATCCGAAATTCTGAAGATATGCTCAATTTAAAATTATTTTGCGATATTGCTCTTGAACTGAATTTTATGGTTTAAGTGCGAAGAACTTGATATCTAATATATAAATGTAACACGCAAAATATTAAAAAAATGCCCCTTTGGAAGTAATTTAAAATATAAGACCTTTCAGATTTTTCTTTTCTTTTCTTTGTTTTTGTTCGTTTTGATTATTTATTGCTTCTTCATGTCCAGTAGTTTGAGACTTAGTTTTTCCTTTTGGGAGTGTACGATGGAAGTTGCGATGGAAGAATATAATGAAGACGAAAATGAACGAAAGGTGGTGCGAGGTTCGTAGAAAATTAGGAAACTTTAAATAAAGTGAAACACTAACATACGTGAAGGGAAAATTATAAGTGCAAAAATATTATTAGTCTAAAAAATCGCATTTTCAAATCTACGTGAAATTCAGCCATGAAGCTGTGACGAATTTAGGACTTTCCTTATCAAAATACAGTTTCTTAACGTAATGAATTCCAGTTCAAAGTAAACATTATTTATTTGTAATATGTTACCTTGTAATGTTCCCCAGTATTTGTATATGCCAAATGTAGAGGATCCTAGTGAACTTAAGTACCGAATTATCGCTGAGTTCAAGTATTTACGACAGAGTTAAATTATCCTTTTATTCACTCAATAATGACATGTGGCCCCTTCTCGGGCTTACAGGAAAGCCTCCACTCGGATTTTTAAATCAGGATAAGAAAATAAGAAACTAATCTAATACTAAACTAAACAGAATTAGCAGAAGCTAAACACGCGCCAATAAGGCCTCATAGGCACTCTTTCTCTCGAAGCAAGTTGAACTTCCGTTAAATAATTCTTCTAACTCATTTCCATAAAAGCCATTACTAAAAACTCATTCGAATAGGAAATAGTAGATGGGGAACGAGAATAGATAGTAAAGCATGTTTAAACTTAAAATAACTGTTAGAAACTTAAAGTAATCTACAAACTATTTAAAAAGTTTTATGGTTACTGATTTAAAAGTTTTTCTGCTCTTTTATCCTTTTTATCTTCCTCGTACTAAAAGACGATTAATCGAAGATTCAGTGTATTGGATTCAATGAAGATATTTTTTGTTGAAATTTCAGAGGAATGAAGAACGTCCAAGCAAATATCCATAATATAAAATAAAATCCTGAGTTAAGGAAATTAATGGCGACGGATGATTTCGATTTTGACAGCAGAATTGTAGAGAAAACGCTCAAATATTTTCTGCTTCAATGTGAAGTCTCGAACATCTTTCTGTTCGTAAAATGCATTGTATGAAATTGCATTCTTCAGAGAAATATTTTATATAAAAGCAACAAAACAAAGGTGACCGCGTTTTTCTTTCATACCTTTTTATCTAGGAGGAAATGTGTTTGGTAAAATGCATGAGAAAATTCTATTTTAGAGAAACATGAAAAGCGCTTCCAGTCTTCCTATACGGCGGCTCTGCACATATATACTTATAATAAAATCATTCCACATATTTTCCTTCCTTTCCCGCGCGACTTTTTTTTTCTCTTTGTCTTCAAACAAGAAATTCCATTTTCTTGACATAACTTTGTCCTGAAAAACGGAATACGTAGTCGAAATTGCGAAAAAGTATTTCTTTGTTCCTAGAGAGCTGCACTAACTTCGTCCACGTGAATCCTTACAGAAACGGAAATAAATAATATAAACGGAATGCTACAACCGAAAATGAAATGAGTATTGAATGTGACGCAAAGAAAAATTGGATTTTCTTTCGGATAAGAACTATAAACACAACAAGCTGGATGTGTCTTCGTGATAATCTTTGGAGTCTTTATCGAAGTCTTTGCGTTCCTCTTTTGTTTGTTGGCGACACTGACCTTAATAACTGTACACTGCAAGAAAGATAAGACATCCCCGTCATCTGCTACCAGTACTTTTCCTAGTTCTTAGACAAAGAATTTCGTTGTCTTCCTGCACTTCTGGCTGAAGAAAAGAAAAGAAAGGTGAGCGAGCAATTGCCGCCTTCATGAGGCTTTTGTTTTATCTTCCCACTTGCTTTCGTGCTTCGGTTTGATCAGTAATGATACGGATTAGGATACTGTTGTTTGTGTTGGTACTTCTCAGAGTTGAGTAACACTGTTCTCAGAAATGATGGTAAACTTTTCGCAGTCTACGAGTTTGTTGTTCATTCGACTCTTGGAATGAAGAAAGACTGTAAGATAATAGAAAATTTAAGTCGCCATAAAAATTAAATCATAATGTAACCTGATATGTTTCCTAAGCGTTAGGAGTATGTGTTATTACTTTTCTTTCATGAACAAAATTATGCGAACGTGACCTTCTTAAACAAGGTACCTGAACTTCTGTAGCAACATACTCACCACACATATCTGTACATGGATTTTTCTATTTTATTTTAAAGACGTGTTTGTATTTCGATGAATTTTATTCGAAGATGACTAAATATTTTTTTTGGATTAGAGTTGCCTAAAAACATGTGTTGCGAATCTTTCGAACGCTAGACTATTTTTTGTTCCCTTGTATGAAAACACCATTTGTAAGGTTTTAGTTTAAACTAACAGAGTTTTATTTTAATTTCCCTTTTCCTATGTGTTCTTATTTCAACTTCCCGTTAGAATGAGCGCGCGTTTTAGCTTTATGCTAATTTGAAGTGGAGCCAAGTTTATATTTAAGCGATAGGTAGAAATCTCTCAGTGTGAGAGAGCTTTTAGTCTCAGATCACGGCTGCTCTGTTCGACGTTCGCCTGACTAGCTAGCATTTAAATTCTAAGTCGTAGCGCTGTTACGCTATTACTTATTGAAGTAAATCTAAGTGCGTTAGTATCAGTTAAATCTTGCTACCCACCATTTAGCATACAGGCCAACATCGCGTTCATACCTCTGTGAGCAACGACGATTTAATTTCTATTTAACTTTAGTTCAAATTATTTGATTGTTCAGTTTAGGCCCAAGTGCGGTCATTATTTTCTGTATCCCTCCCGAGTTGGGAAGTGGCTGTAAATATAGTGGTTTAATAAAAGAGGATTTTAAATCCTTCTTACGTACAGCTATTCTACCACTTAATCACAGTATTCTACCACAGAACATAGCTGCGTTCAGCTCTCTGTTCAAGATCAGGATTTAGTTATTTTCACGAATATGTTCGCCAAGAGTATGCACCGAAGACTCAGTCCTGACACATTAACGGCAAAATGTAGATATTAGGAGGCAACAGAATTTACAGCGACCAAGAAAATAAGCTTCTGGCCACTAAAAAACTTATAACTAAATTTTTTCATTTCAAAATGTTCGAAAATTTGTTGCTTCGAAAATGTTCGAAAGTTTAAAATTCCAAAGTTCTAATGTGCAAAATTTAGAAAAAAAGGTTTCACTTACCCTTTTCCTTCCAAAGGATCGAAATTACGAGAGGAGTTTAAGAGGTAGAAAATCATCAAACAGAACTTGAAGACTAATTTGGTAGAAAACGCTTTTATTTTCACAATTCTTACGAAGAACACAAAAACACAGTATATCTACACCGAATCGCAGACGATATTAAATGAATTACAAATCGATGTCAAATGTTTCTATTTTTTAAAAACTTCACTACTGTTGCCAATGTTAAAAACAAAAATGCCTATTCTTTTGTTTGAGTTGAAGTCATTTCGACAGTTCCTTTGCTAAGTGTTATAACCGTTTGCCTTGTTTAAGAGTTAAAAAAAAAATTTCTTCTCCCAACTTTAACTATGTCTGTCTTCATTCGCATGAAATATTTTTTGCGCTATTTAATTTTAATTTTTGCTGTAAAGATAAGTTAATAATTTGAATCAGATTCGAGTATGAGACATTCGAAATCAGAAGAAAATGCTCGGTTTTTCGATCTTTAATATGTACATTCGGTACATCACATGAAATTAAAAGAATTATGAGTTCCAGGAATATACTTCCTGAAAAAGGGCAAGAATATTATATATATTATATTAAATAGCAGAAGAAATTGCAATATTCTTTGTGAAATTACTTGAAACATTTTTTTAAAACTATTTTACTACTTTTAAAATGATCTAGCTTATTACGTTTACTTACGGTTTTCCCGTTTTTCTGCTTTCTAATGCACAACTTCCGTTGACGGGAATTTTGGCATTTTCTGCACTATAAAGTATATTTCTATAAAGTGAATATATTACTAATACCTGAATGACTCTTTCTGGCGAGGGCATCTGGTGCAAAAAAATCGACGTTACATTCCCATTTGCTTATCCCTCTAATCGCTTTTTCGATGTTTTTTACCTATAGAGTCTACGCGAAATCAACTTACTACTACTAAATACTATTATAAAATATTTATAAATGATATGAACTTTAATAAATAGAAACATGAAAAAACTTAATTACTCAAAATAAATGTTTTTAATTAAAAGAATATTGCATTCGAAGATGGCTATGTGCGAGTATGCTGGTAAGATCTGAAAAAAAAATCTGATGTATACACCACATGACTCCCTTGTGGAAAATTAAATTATACGCATTTTTCAATACATTTCATTTAAACTTATTGGATTGAAATAAATGTACTTCGAATATAGCGCATAAACTACAACAGAATAAATTATTTTTTTAGAAAACACTATATTTGTTTACGATAGCGACACTCTGACACTAGGTTTATTTAACAGCGTTACATCTCATTCATTTTATAACTCAGAATACACAAAAATTATGTATATCATCTGAGGAATTATCTAATCGTTGCCACATCTTGTATTCAAATACTATAACAAATCTAAAACGATGTAATAAAAGAAATAAAAAAGAAACAGTTTTTCATAAACGATACAGTATTATTCAATTAATTTAGTTCTCACTTCGCAACAAAGCAAAAATACATAAAAACTCAAAATATGTATATTAAAAATTACGAAGTAAATCTTAAAGACTTACTTGTTTTTCCTCCAGAATCGCAGCGCATGATTTAATTCCAGAATCGCTTAAGCATGATTTAATTTGTAATAATAAAAGAAGGCGTTATCTTTGTTGTTGCGAAGCTTAGTTTCTCTAGATTGGCAACAAATCCACTATTCTGCTAAGTTTCAAATGTAAAGAAATACGGCTGCTTTCGTAACCATAATTAAACTTTTCCGCACTTAAAGAAATTTTAAATTGTTGATAATTCTACAAATCTTGCATGCAGATTTACTGAAAGCATAAAAAACCTTGACAGGAAAATAAGAACAACATGATTCAATAATTTTTAAAGCAAAAAATGCGCAATTTACCAACACATAAGAATAAAAAATTCGAGTCACTGAGCCGAGTAACAGACTGGGTATATATACATATATACATATATGTCATAAAAAGAAAACTCTCCATATTACATCTCCAAGCAACGGAAATTCAATTTAAAAACATCATTGAAAATGTATTTTTCAGAATTTAAAAAAAAATTATAGAATTTTCAGTCCTTCTTGCTTTAAACACAGTTAAGGAAAAGCTAAATCGCAAAAATGCCAAAATCAAAAGTAAACTTTTTAAGTAGTGAAAATCCAATTACTGTTATTGATAGCAGATTAATCGACTTATCGAGGGGATAAACCAATCTACCATAATTTAACAGTAACTAAAATAAGAGAAAGTGTTAAATACAAATTTTAAAATTTTATGGATTATTACTTACTTTAATTTTATGGATTATTACTTTTAATCTTCTTATGATTTTTTTAAAATTTGTTCTTGAATCTACTTTTGTTTTTACTTTTGTATTTGAAATGAAAAGAGAGTGTAGGGGATCTGTCTTCTAAAGTAAGCATCTTGTTCAATGTAATTATGTTCTTAGTGAAAAAATTTTAATCTTATAGATTATTTGCTTTTTAACACGATTCTTTTGGTTTAGTGACTAATATCTTTATTTTGATTGAGTATCAATTAACGATTTGAATCTAGCAAATAATTTGGCGCTTACTTGGAAGTAAGATGAAACACTCTCTCTTAT
>KK115251.1:32895-57302 GCA_000611955.2 Stegodyphus mimosarum | reverse complement strand
TTGCTTAACAGATGACAGCAGATTAATCGACCCTTGATAAGTCGATTAATCTGCTATCATTAACAATAACTGGTTTTTCAATACTTGAAAAGTTTACTTTTGATTTTGGCATTTTCGCGATTTAGTTTTTCCTTAACTGTGTTTAAAGTAAGAAGGACTGAAAATTCTTTAATTTTTTTTTTAAATTCTGAAAAATACCTATTCAATCATGATTTTAAATTGAATTTCCGTTGCTTGGAGATGTAATATGGAGAGTTTTCTTTTTATAATTTATATATATATCAATTATAAAATTATAAATTTATATATATATATATATATTTCTATACTTTACGTGCGGCCGATTGCAACCAAAAAGAGAGATGCACATCTACACGTTATCTCAGACCTATATACAAAATTTCAACGTTCTGAGGCTATTCGTCTTTGCGTTATGTCAGATACGTACATACGTACGTATGTATGCACAGACGGCAGGGAAAAATATCTTTAGGATCTATTTTAAATCAGTTTTGTAATTTTTTGGGGAAAAAGAGTCCTTTATTCTGTTCTTACCTAAAGATGTCACTCAAAAACATCGTTAAATTGCATTTCAAAATGGATATTGGGTGAAATATGATACCCGAAACGTTTTGCACCTACAATACCCCGTTTTACTTCGTACAAGGAAGTAAAAATCTGTTTAGCGGACATACGGGGATTAATTCCAAAAGGACAAAGCCGAGCACATATTAGTCATACTTTCAAGGAATATTTAAGAAATTTGATCAAATAAAAGTTACCAAAAGTTATTAAAGATGCTTGTATACCTATGCAAAAGTTAGAACATTACAGTGGTGCTTTCTGATTTAAAGGCCATATGCTTAAACTTTCGCCGTGACACTTAACACTTTCTCTCTACCGTGATACCTGGATAATATCAAAATTACTAACCAATATAAATACGTTAAGAATTGATTAATAAATTATACGGAATAAGACATTACTAATGATAAATAAAATAGAGTTAAACACTTAATAAGCCAACTTCTGTTGGACCAGAATTTAAACTCGGTAAATTAATGTCCAGTTATACCGGAGATTCATGCAAAATAATATTTATAATTTGTAAATAAATATAAACATCTGTATGTATACATTTGGAATACGGATGTTTATTTAAAACATTTATTACTTTCACGCGTAATATCAGTAGTTTTCAACCTCAGTTTTTGGTTTGAAGCAAAACCTCAACTACAGTTAACAACCATTAACTAAAGCGTAAACTCAAGAGCTTTCAAAATTACACCAAACAGTGCAGTAGAGTATTGCTTTATTAGGTAGTTCTTCGACAATGTACTTTCTTTCTTTTCGCCATCGACGGAACACATGTATTATACACTATTTCTGAGTACAGCTCTCTGCCGAATACAGAGTTAATTCGCAGAAAACATTTCGACTAAATAAAGCAGGTTGTGGAGGTTAGCTATACTAAGATTAGAGAAAAGGAAGCATTTTGTAACAATGAAAACTAAAAATTTGTTTTTTTATCGAAGCACTGTATACGATGCTAAACAGCTGTACGAGCTAAGCATATGTCTTTGTGCTTAAAATCAGAATTATTGCAAATGATTGAGCTGCTTGCATTTCATCGCGTCATGGCATTTTTATCGATAGGCGTGCATTTTTCAACTGACGAATCTCTTTCTTCTTTAAAGCTTAGGCTTCAGAGAATATTAGGGCCATAGTATACTATTTATAACCGAAACCATAGTTACTGAACCACTGAACTATATTCTGTATCTCGAAAAGTGTAAAAAGAAGAGGAAAACCGCTTGGCGGTAAAATCCCAGTATATTGTACAGTCTTGGCACAATTATGAAATTTGTCGCCAACACCAAAATGACGCGTTTACTCAAAAGCAAAACATCCCGCTATGAAGATTTTAAAATCACCATAAATCGCTAAAAATAAAATCAGTGACGCTCACGAATGTAAAATGGCTATAACAATCAACAGCAACAACGTAATAGCCTACCAAATCTCGCCAAACCCACTCATATAGAATGTAAACTTTATCGCCTCCCAAATGTCGCCAAATACCGTGTGTACCGTATACTAGGCTCAAGCCGCGCTTGCTTTCTTTTTTACACGATTCTATTCACTGACTTTTTTGTTTGGATTCAATTTGGAAGTAACTTTTGCCATCTGTTAACTAGTCCTATTTTGAGCTGAGCCCCTTAGCTGCCGAGCTGAAGTCACTGAACACTGGTAGTTAGGTCCAGGTTGCGAATCCCGGACCGAACTACCCGGCAAAAAGTATAATTTTACCCAAGTCGAACTACGGATAAATTATTTCGTAGTTTTGTATGGTTTCCTCGTAAACAAAGTTTCATGTTGTGGACATTTTCACATACTCTTTTCTCAGATAAAAGACCTCTTCCTTGAAAGAATTATACGGCATCCACCTCATTACTTCGTAAATTAAAGTCTGCTAACGTTATATTCACACCAAAAAGGGAATAAATGTCTTTTTAAAAACATAATGAAACATATTCGAAAAAAATTAAAAACATAATTCGAAAAACTTTAATAATTATTTTTAAAAACATCAAAACCTCATCAAAAATGAGTAATATAAGAATACGTGGCATGAGTAAATGCTCAACACGGTGCTAATATACAATTATGTGGCGAGATATAAAAACACGCAGCCAGATTAGGCGAGGTATCTCGGTTGATTGGCGATTCAATCTCGGCTGGGGGCGCTAAAACAAAGAAGTAGAAAAAATGATTTTTGCCTTTTACTGTATTTGATTAAAACTGCTAAATGGATCTTTTTATAGATTTGATTACGTAAAATTATTTTATATATTTTTATAAAGATTTGCATGTCTCACAAACAAGAGAATCGATAAAACATGTCAATCAATATTTTCCACAACTCATTACCTAAAAATAGAATGAGAAACTTAGGTTATATATGAGCTCCAGATCGTATAAGGAAGTACTGTTTCTGCCGCCAAACCAGTACAGCGGTTAGTTGACTGCCGTGCCAAAGGGCAAGGTTTGAATCCCGGAGAAGGCATGGATGTTTGTAAATGTATAGTGTCCGTGAGGAATGGGGGCACTCTAAATATGCGATGACCCGGAAGTCCTCTCAAGAGGTTTGTAGTAGAGGAAGAGGAGTATTGTATTGTATTGTATTGTATTAACGGGCGCAGTTCCCAGTCCACCTTGCCGGCATAAGCTGTCCATAGGACTGAAAGGAGGACCGGCCAATCCAACCAAAATGAGGGAGCCAGCAGCCCGGCTGCGCCCTCTCAAAAAAAAAAAAAAAAAAAAAAAAAACAAAAAAAAAAAAAAAAAAAAACACAAATCAACAAAATTAAAATAGCCCCAGACAGCCGAGCCTAAAATATTAAAATATAATAGAATTGTTAAAATTAAATAAAATTCGTCACAGACCTCAAACACGTAAGTAGCCCATTCCAAATAAAACAAAAATAAGTGTAGATCTATTTCTCAATTCTAATAGTCTTCCTATTGGTAATGTTCATTATTTCCCTAGCATATCTTCTTCCCTTTCCATTTTTCTTCTTCAAATCTTGCATATTCAATGATACAAACTTTGTCCTCATACTCCCTGTTAATACAAAGTCCTCGACAAAGTGAGCTGCATCTCCGTAAGAATTACATATTTTGCGTAAGCAGTTCTCCATGAAGGAGGAATCTGTTTAGATTAGTCGGGAAACCTACCATAATTGGTATTATCTGGTTAAGGTCATAACAGTCATTTTTTTCTTGATAGGTATATATCTTGAATAATTAACATTTTTCTCAGATGTCTCTATCTTATCCTTCCATTGTTTCAAGAAATGATCTTTCGTAATGGCAATAGTCGTTTTCCTTGATTTTTGAATATCATGACACATGGCTCCATCCCTCAGGACAGCCTCTTTAGCAAGTGTACCGACCCTCTCATTACCACACACTCCAGACAATGCTTTAACCCAATGTAAGTATAATCTGTTTTTTTTATAAGTTTTCTATATAAATATTTGATTTCATTCATAAGAAACAACAACAACAGTATTGTTTCTCGTTCAACGCCTCTCAGTTTCTAAGTGAGGAAAAATGAATGGCAGGTAATTAAAGTGAAAAACTTATTTTCACGGGCAGCTACTATTAATCGCTCAATAATAAATATGCGCAACACGTTGAAGCAAAAATAAAAATTGTACAAAATTGGAACCCTAATTTAAGGTAGGCTTTGAATGAAACTTTATCGATTTCGACGGAGACTTGTAAGATCTATCTCTGCTATTCCACATAAAACTTAATTAGATCCTACAATGAACCTGGCGAATTCTCTCACGGGCGTGAATAAATACCAGCACAAAAGAAGGATGAAAAGTAACCCTTTAATTAATTCAAAGCTCAGCAGAAAGGTACGATCTTCGTACGTTACAAAACACCGTTGGCTTGCAAAACCCATAGAAAGAAACTTTGCTGTCTACAGAATAAAATTCTACGCTCAATAACCTCAGCACCCTGGTTTATTAGAAATATCCAGCTGTATCAAGACCTGAAGATTCCTGAAATACAAGAAGAGATCTTAATAATTTCGCACAAATTCTTTACCCAAGTTCAGAATTCACCATATAATGCTATTAAAAATCTCGCAAACTATGATCCAACAGAAGAAAATTTGGTTAAGCGACCATCTTCTATTCATCCCAACTCAAAGTGGTGAAAGTGTACATATTATAAATAGTACCCAGTATTTAGTTGCATTTCATATACTCAAGAATTCGTGATATGATTCACTATTTTTGTGTTGAGTTTTAAGTGTATTTTTATTATCTGGCAAAGCCAAATTACGGACTTTGTGAAGAGTAATTTGAAATAGCCTTATAGACTATTATTTTTCGTCTTGAAATCGCTTAACAGATTATCCTGCAACATGATTAGTCCATGTGACCCCCACGCCCAAAAAAGGAATAATCTAATTCTATCTAATTAAACAAGAATTACGTAGCATAAAACTCACCTCTCCATAGTTATTAGATCATTATTATGTAGCAGATTGCAATACTATAAGCCTACAAGAGTTATTTACTCTTAAATTAATAAAACTTTGAGTAATACAGCAGTATTTATCAACGAACCAGAACGCGACCTCAGGTTACGTGATTTGATTTTGACTTACTCTCCGTATCTCATGTTCATTTCAGTCACTCAATTCCTCACTGCAAATAGCACGCACCCAGCACCTGCTCAAAAATTTTCGAATGTTTCTACATCTACAAAAGTATATCAATTTATAATTTCATGACTGCCTTCCTGTATGACTTTGCCACATAGACCATTCTTTCGCCTAAGGGCGCGGTTATAAGCACCTCTGATTTATCTAAACAAAAGTGAACGGCCTCCGGTCTTACTTGATATATAAGTTAAAACTCATTAGTAGTTGACACCTTGAACTGAAAGTGCTATCTTGATCTTGATCCTGAAAACACCGTCAACTTGCGGTGGGAACTTAAATGTAGAATAAATTTCAAGTCGAATCTAAAATAGAATAGTTCTAGATGAGCACGTTAATTGACACCTAACAGATTGACTCTCAAAAACCTAACAGACGCGATGATAATCCACAGCCAAAGGCTTACTGGCGAACAGCAAGGTAGGAACAGCAAGGTAGCATTGAACAGCAAGGTAGCAACAGCAAGGTAGCATTGAACAGCAAGGTAGCAACGAAACGTGCGCTGGCTAGCGAAAAAGCCTGCTGTGAAGACACTCACAGTTTTACCCCTTTAAATGCTCACATAACTTTAAATTTACGTCTTGGCGAGAAAATACAAGGCGAAGTTGAGAGGTTCAAGAAAGGTATCAAATTTAAAATAAATTTGTTATGCAAAATAACGGAAACCCTACAGACTGAGCATAAGTTCCTCTTCTTCAACAGTAAAAAAAATTTGTGAGTAATATTTCTTCTGTACATGAGGAATTTACATTAGAATGTCCTCGAAATGGATAGAGTTTTATTCAAATCTGTGCAAATTTAGCATCGCTTTTTCGCGTAATTTTAACAAAACAGTATTTGATTTTACTGTTGCTTATAGTCCTAAATTAATAGCTGAAATGAAATTCTCCACTTTCTAGAGAAAAATGGAAATATATTAAATTTTCCAAACCTTCAGGCTACCT
This sequence comes from Stegodyphus mimosarum, assembly GCA_000611955.2. NCBI lineage: Eukaryota > Metazoa > Arthropoda > Arachnida > Araneae > Eresidae > Stegodyphus > Stegodyphus mimosarum. The sequence continues at coordinate 51,113 of KK115251.1, read as the reverse complement.
CAAAATTCTGAATTATTTTTTCCCCTCAGAACCATTCTTCTTCCTTCCTCCCTCCCTCATCTCTGTTTTCTAAACACTACTGTACACCAGCCAGCTTTTCATCTTTATGTGTGTTTTAGCTCGCCGAAGCTTATAATGGCTGAATGCGGGTATACTTGACTCGGGAGTTCAAAAAAATAACATAAAACCTTTTATCTACAAGCCCCAGAGCTAGCGAAAATTGGAACTTAGCCAGTTGCTGTTCTCGTCTGTTACACAAGATATGTGCGAGGCTCTGCTTCTCCCTGGGGTATTTTCCTTGAGCATGGAATGAAAATCCCGAAGTCTGAGTCTTTATTTTTTGTTTTGTTGCTGTTCAAAGAATGGAATTTTACGCATTAATCTTTGTAGTTTTTTTACTCTTTTTTTTTTCAATTGGGATTCAAAATTGATCTGAATTTACCAGTTTTTTCAATCAGTATTTGAGATTATAGATATAATATTTTACAGATGAATATTGCTTGTGTATTTTTTTTTGTTTTAATACAGGTACAGGTTGAAATCTAATAGGGCACCCAATGTTTCCTATAAGTAAATGGGTATCGCCCCATTACACTTCAATATTTATTTAAAAATTTCGAATAGGTTACAGAAATAAATGCTTAGCAATTGTAATTACATAGTACAGAAATAATGGTACAGAATCTTTGCAGAATTGTACAGAAATAATAATAATTATTACTTTGTAGTAGTAAATTCTTATTAATTGTAATTACAGAATGGTAGAGATATCATGGCACAGAATCTTTACAGAATTATACAGTTATAACATAATAGTACAGAAATAAATGCTTTGTAATAGCAAAATTTATTTGTAATTCTTAAGATAAGTATTTATAGTTAATGTATGAAATTATAATAATTGGAGTTACTGGATAACTGAGTTGTATTTCATTAAATAGCACAAATCGTTTCTCCTCTGGATGGAAGGTATACCATGGTATTTTCTATTTTCTTTCTGAAATGCTTATTTTTTATTGCAGAATTGAGAAAAGCATTGACGTTCGAGGTAGGTAATTTAATATGAAATGCTCTAGTTAAGGGACAGGCATTTACATAATGATTAGGGTCTCCTCTATCCCCACATATGCATTGATCAGAAGTAGAGATGTTTCTTTGTTGAAAGTATGTGGGGAATGGCCCATGTCCTGTGAGAAAGCAGTTTATGTAGTGATTGACCATTGTGCATTGATCATTAACATGAGGAGCGATTTCATACAGCCTTCTACCTGTGTTGTTATTTTGCAATTCGTTTTCCCAGATATTTGTTTTAATTTTTCTAAGATGAAATTTAAGGTAGGATTTTGGCCAAGGATGCTGTATTAATAGAGTATTATTGCATGTTATGGCTGATTTTGCAGCTGCATCAGCTTCCTCATTCCCCGCGGTTCCAACGTGAGTTTGATCCATGAGATTCTCGGAGATAGGCGAGGATGTTGTGAGGTACTATTGATAATTTGTTTGTTTTAATACAGAAGTACTTCTTCATAAGTAAGCAAACTTTAGCTTAACTTTATTATTTCTTTAGTGAAAATCTGATATGAACACCATACGCATTTCTTGCTGCGTTTCATTTAAACTTATTTCCTCGAATTTCATTACATATATTTCTCACTGAATTAATTCAGCTCTACTAGCTCAACAATTTTACCATATTGCCATACAGGAGCAAAAAAGTGAAGTTCGGTAAATTTGGGGGTGAAGCATTGAACGCATTGTCGGACTACAAATTGTCTGTGTTTCATGGGTCCGTGATGCTTGACTAACAGGGAAGACCACAACACGTCGATTTATTACTTTCAGCCAATACTCCCCTTAGTCGAAATGTGCATGCAAAACTGTTTTAGCCACCATCTGAATATGGCTTGTTCCATGGAAGTAGGAAGTAAGAAGGAAAGGCCCTAACCGGTTTTCCTCATGCTGTGCTTTGAAGCACTAGCTATCCCTTCGTGGTGACCAAAACATTGGGTGACTTACCATTAAGATCAATGGTGTTTGACCCGATCGGATGTGAATATTTTGCAATTACGTCGTAAATATACATATAAATGTATATATTTTCTTTTTCTACAATATTTCAGAGCAATGGCGGCTCGTAGCCAAAATTAGTGGGGATGCTGTTCCAAAAAAATTTAACCTTTGTTTTAAACCTTTGTCAAGGGAAACAAACATGCATAAAAAGAAAATTTATTTTGAAACTTCCATGAAATTTTACAAAAGAAAAATTAAACATTTCTTAATTACTTTAACTTAAATTGTTACAGTTCAAGCTTTACCTATTCATTTAAAAATGGAATCCAATCTTCTTGTTTTAATTTGCGCGAAGAGATCAATAATTTTCTCCTCGATCTTTGGATGACAACTGAGGAAATTTTTCTATAGTGAAAGCCTTGCAAGCGCATGAAAACGAAAGCTCTCGAAGTTCACTTACAATCACATAATTTATTACTCGAGGATGCAAGGACACGGTTAAAGTTTTCTGTAAAATAAAAGAACCAAAGAAAAAATGAATCAAATAGGATAGCTGAAAAATAATCTAACCAAGAATATGGTGTATGATTTTTAAACACAGCACACGCGGAGTAAAAAAAAAGAACCAGCTCCCAACGACACTCCAGATTCGGCACTGTAAAATCGACAGTGCTCTCTCCCTCTCAGCCTCGTACGCTCCTTCCTAAAAGCGCATGCGCAGAACAGCCAAATACCACACGCGCAGAGTAAGAAATAATCACGTTTCCAGAATTTCGGCACTGCAAGAGCGACAGTGCTGTTTTATCTCTCTGGCTCGAGTGCTGCTTTCTGTGCGCGCTTGCGCAGAACAGTCTTGTGAAGCGCAGTTCCATACAAAAACTTTCGTACCTTTTTCATAAACTGGAGGATGGCTACTGACATTAAGTTTAAGGATTATATATTGTAGAAGTATAAAGAAAGAATTAAAGAAAAAAGGGCTCATTATATTAAATATTAAAAATAATAATAAGTGGAAACAGGGTGTGCTGCAGTTCCACAGTGCTTATTACGAGCCGCCACTGTTTCAGAGTCCTAAGTATGTGAAAAGAGTACATTTTTAAACAACATTTCATTCCGAACGGAATTAAATGCTATACTTTTCACAGAACGATTAAATTTGAAACAAATATTTTCACAAGTTTTCGTTAATTATATTAGAAAAGAATTGTAAAGTAATTCGATTTTATTCGGTTAAGGATTACAAAACTTTAGATCAAAGTTTATTGCATTATTAATATTAAAATTATGCATTATTTCTTTTCTGTTTATAAAGCTTCTTCCTAAAATAGTTTCTCAAATATGAGATGAATTTTTAGCTTCTGAGGTATTTTTTAAATCAAAAATCTGAGTCAGTTTATAATTAATAGTCTATTCGGTCCATTTCAAATTAGAGCACCTTTTATTTTAATAGTTAAATACGTTAAATAGTATTTAACTTTCCCTGAATATTTCTGGAAAGGGAATAAGAAAGGGATTTTTTGAAAAATATTATTTAAAACATGTAACTGAGTTATTATGAAATGTAAGAGAATAATTCTTTTAATTATAGTTATCAGATTTTTTTTTGCCCTTAATTTCAACAGTACATATTCTAAAACTTTTCTTTATTACTTCCTGAAGTACGAATCTCATAAAATTTGTTTTACTATACCTTTTAGTTGATTGCCTCCCGGTACGAACAATTCCTGCTTAAATAGTTTTATAAACGTATTTGTCAACAGGATTTCAATTTATGTTTACAATTTAGTGCTAAGGTTATCATATATTTAGATAATATTTATAATCGTTATAAATTTAGATACATTTAATAATTAGATTTCTTCACAGTAAATTTCACAGGAGTTTATGAATGACTAAATTCCTTCATTTCAAATACATTTAAAAATAATTTAGCCCAAAGTGATTATTTTTCAGTTATACAAAAATAAAATGATGAGTTTAAAATAAGCAATTATTAACACCCCTCTTCTAAAAATTTTTAAAAAAGTGCATGTTACAATAATATGTGGTTGACAAAAAAAATTATTTTATTGAAAAGATTTCGGTAGTAGCTACATAGAAGTAGCGAATATTCTATCAAAAGTATCGAAAGACGTATACAATTTTAAAGGTACCGTAAGGTATTTTTCCTTCTTTAAGCGTAACATTTTTGCTAAAATCTATATTTTTGTAGTTCAACAGCTTAGAATTTTAGAAAACAAATTCATAATCAAAATCGCTGTTGTTAGTTATCGAAAAATAACCAAGACGTGAATTTTACGCAAATGTCACTAAACTATACAAATTGCTATTGTCCATCACAGAATGAATGTTTCTTTTATGCGGATGTGTCCCGTTTTCGATTTGTATGGAACTGTCGTGTGTCGAAATACTATGAAAGCGCTGTCAAGGGACCTTTTGGATGTAAACAAAAAACACCCATCTGGAGACCGAAGCCTCAGAGCAGTGCTTCACTCGAATGCGGTGTTGGCCCTTTCTTCCTTTCTTACTTCCATGGCTCGTACTGCCAAGAAATTCATCCGTTGAGGTGGCTTGGTACAACACTTGCGCACCTAGTGAGCGGTGGTTTAGAATTAGAAATGTGAATTGTAATAATTATTGTAATTGTGAATTGTAATTGAATTGTAAGTGAACTTAAAGTTTAAATAGACATAACACAGGTAAATGGCTTCCGATAAAATCGCTTGTTATGGCCTTTCGTAGCAGAATATGTCTTTTTGACCTAACGGTGTATTGTACTGTTTTTACTTAGAATTTATCCTGTATTAGATCCTGTGTTAACCTAGTAAGATAAATGTAAGTTACAGCTAAAATAAGTTGTAACAAGGTTGTATACATACAAAGCACATAAAACGGTTTTATACTAGGTACACGAATTTAAGAATAAATTGAACGAAGTAACATGAAACGAGTACTAAAATTTATGTTATATCCGCGAGTCTGCAATAAAAAATGAATCAATGAGTGCGTTAAAACCGCCGGTCACATAGGAACCGTTCTGTTACAAAATAAAAGAGCGTACAGATAAACGTAACTGGTATGCAACTACGAAGATTTATCCTATTCAATAAATTTTATTTTTCATGCAAATGACAACTACAATGCGATGCAGTGAAGGCACTGAAATAGCATTTTTTGTTTCCACATAACACTATTATAAATATTTTGAAACCCTTTCGATTGCATTGTTAGCCCAAAGGGGCGTTAGACTCAAAAGACTATTGGTCTCAAAACGGCATTTTGCGTCATTTCACTTTCTACGTTGGTTCATTTTTCAAACAGCTTCCACCAAATATTATCGCCCTATATTATATTTAAAGAAATTAAATAATAAAGAATCTGTTTAAATCATGAATGTTTCTCAAATTGTGAAAAAATAATGGTATCTAGAAACATCAAATTTTGAATAACGTAATCCTCCACTCGACTACGGGCGTCTGGAAATCCCAATTTGGAATTTGTTTTATTACCGATTCCACATTTTGTAAAATTTTAACGAATTTTTGATGAACAACGTCAATGATTTCAAAGAGAGCAATGGCAACAATGTATGAAAATAAAAACTTTTTTATCTCTAGGGTGAGACACTGTATCGGAAATTGTAAAGATACGCTGTTTTTAAATAATTTGTAATATTGCTGTTGAATTTTATATCGTTTATGTGGGAAAAACATGATATTTAATAAATAAAGGTAACACACAAAACTTTAAAAAAACGTCCTTTTGGGTGTAATACAAAGTCTGAAAGTTCTTTTTGTGTGTGTGTATTTGTCTCTGTGTGTGTTTTCTTGTGATATTTCGTATTATTTTTTTGATATATTTGCCTTATGTTTGCATTTAGACTAACGCTTTTAGAGTAATAATTACTTTTGTATATAACTGAATTTATAGCCATAGATATTCTATAAGAGTACTTATTTATAATATGAAACTGTGAAACTCACAGTTATGGAACCAGTAACATTTCAGTTGTTAAACCAAATCAATCAGAACGAGAGATGTTAGTAAATACCCTTTTGATACGCTTCTTCGAGATGAAAATGTCACACGTTAACATTTAGCGATTTTTTCGAGTAAATCACTAACGTCTTCCAGAGTTACGCCCACCAGTGGCCGAATCCAGGCGAACGGTCTAGCTGCATTGGCGTTTTCGCGGTTTTCCCCGTGGGTAACATGCATACGAAAAGCGTCCCTTGGAAATTCCTCCACGAATGCGTCCATTTCCTTAGGCTGATAGCCCTACCCCCCGCGGGTCGACGTAGAGAACTCTGCGAAGCTACTGGCAAGGATCTGTACCTAGGCAGTCTCGGCCACGGGGGTATACAAATTATGAACCTATTGGTTCTGGGAACTACGGAAAGGTCATTTATTGGCCAGCCCGGGGTTCGGCATGTCTTAGAGCAGGGTGGTACTGGTAGCCCGGGGGTAACTCCTCAGGTTTGCTGGGTAACGTCTCCCTGCGACGGGCTCGCCCGAGCGACTGGTAGGTAGCAAATTGACAGCCAGTGACGCCCCAGATTGGGTGCGTTGCGCCGACCCCTCAAGGTTCCGGGAAAGAGGTTGAACCTCGGCCTCGGTTCTGCGGGGGGGAGGACCTGTAGTGCCATTCAGTTCCGCGGAACAGGGAAGCCTTATTGTGATTAGGCTGATAGCCCTAGTGTGCTTGCCGTAATTAACTAAAACAAAAAAAAATGAAGAAATGAAATATGAGTTACACAGCTGTAGATTCATTAGGTTTTTTTTTAAAGTAGGAAACACGGAAAGTGAGTAATGCCCTCACCCGGACTCGAACCTGGAGCTCCCGAATACGCGCCGAGTGTGCTACCTACTACTAAGGCATGCAGAAAGGAAAGAGAAAATACCTTATGTACTACTCCTTTTAAAGGGCGACTGGGGATTAGGGGACCGAATCGCCAAATCCTGGTGGTGAAGAATCGCCATCCACCACCTTTTAGTTCGAGAGCCATTGTAGAGTCATAAGAATATTTTTGAAGATACGTGAAAAATGAGCAGTGCCCTCGCCGGAATTCGAACCTGGACCTCTCGAATACGCACCGAGTGTATTACCCGTTACACCACGAAAGTATGCAGAAAGGGGGTACAATATACGGTTACTGCTTGCAATAATTCCATATGGTTGCAGAACACATAGGCATAAGCCTGTAGATACCTTTATACATAGGCCTATATAGACATAGGAAGATATATAATACGGGCGATACAGATATCAGTGGACCATGAAATTAATATTCTTCAGTTTGAATGCAGAGATGGTAAGGAAGGATGCAAACATTGAAGCGATATGAAAATGCTTCTATGACGCTTCTTGACAAGTCAGGTGGAATAATACATACTTCTTGGCTCATGTCAGTCTTCAGTTCGTCAATGTTTCGCATTCGATGATAAAAAACTCTGCGGGTCATCAGAGAAGAAGGAGAACGAAGTTATCTGATCTTGCGGGCGGGATTGCCAAGCCAAATGTCACAAATAAGAAATCAGATGATTTGGGAGAGTTCACTCTGTCGAGTCACTCGGATTTTTTGAGGCAAGAGTTGTGAAAAGTGAGCAGTACCCTGGCCGGGGCTTGGGCCTGGACCTTTCCGGTTGTGCTAACCGTTGTACCGCAAAGGCATGTTGGAAGGAGGGAGAAAATACTTTATATGCTCGTGGTTGAACTGGTGCGCTCGTTTTTATGGCCATAGGGCATTTTTCATTGCTACGAAGGCCGAATCGTACCTCGAGAGCAACGAGAATCGTATGTAGAGATCGAGAGAAATCGAGATCGAGAGATCGAGCCTTCGAGGAAGCTCAACTCCCAAGACGAATCTTTTTTCAAAACTTTCTGAATTCTGTCCAACAACTTGTAAGTATTGTTCTAACAGTGAAACTGACCAGTTGTTAATCAGTTTTGCGTAAATTAAGAAAACAATTTTACAGTTAAGTCGAAAAATATGCTGCAAAAGTTATGTTTCTTTTTATAACACGCTACATATTTTCCTTCACAATTTAATTATTTTAAATCATTTTAATTACCTCTGTAACAAACAAAGCCTTTTACAAATTTAAAATATTAATCTAAATAGTTGTGTCAAAGACTTGAGTTATTAAAAATTTTTTTAGCTCGGACATTTTATATCAGCATTTCAGTCATCAGAACAGGAATGGGTAATAAAGAACGAACATTAATTTTGAGTGTTGCGGGAAAGCTTTTAATAAAGAATTAGAAACAGGAGTAAAACGAAATTAATAATGAACTTAATAACAATGAAGACTCTGGAAACAATACTAAAATTAAGTCTCAAACAGTATCTTTTTTTTTACTACATATTTCTAAGATTCTACTAATTTTTATTTCGTAAGAAGTATCTTAATAAATGCGATAAAAACTGTTGTAATTACACCGCATACTTAATCAAAACGAGTGTTTAATAACACGCCGTAGTGAAGAGAATTCGAGAAAATTGTTCCACTTCTTAATTTAAAGAATTTTTAAGAAGAGCCGTAAAAAATAGTGTTAAATACGTTTTAGCAATTAAAGTAAGAATAAAAATAAACAAACAAATAAAAAATAATGTTTTCACTTTTAATAGATTTAGCGAAGCCGACGAAAAGAGAATTACGTTAAATCATTAGAGTGCGTTATTAGGGCTTCAGTATTTTAAATGCTCATTCGAGCGTATGCTCTTTTTTAATTGTATTTTAAAGTAACGTGGACGAGGGAAAAGATTTTGCTTATTTGTTTATTTATCTATTTACTTTTGTATTTCGATAAATTTTATTTTACTTATTTTGTATTATTATATAACTTACTTTGAACAACTTTTACTTCAAATTTGTGCATATTTGTTTTGTGCATTTTACGATTTTCAATATGCCATTCTAACCGTGTGTTCATGTACAAGGTGTCTATAATTACAGAAGCCTATTTCATAGCTGCTTATTAATGAAACCGGTGACCAGAAAATTGCGAAATTTTTTGACGGACTTAATGAAGAGAGGAGAATGTCTTTCAGAAGAAAAAAAATAGCTACGAATCGCGTCGCAAGAGGGCGTTTTATTTTGAACAATTTGTAGTATAAAAGTATAAATCTTTGTCGACGTCTGGCATCAGCTGTTACAAAACCTAGAAACATTCGCGGAGATTTTGTCTTCAGTACGCTTATTGATTGCTCACAATGACGATAAGTATATGAAATCGTGATTTGTTTGTAAAACTATGCCATCAAAACAGCGGCACTTTCGTAATGTGTGGCCTCCCAGATCCTCAGACCTCAATCCATGAGATTTTTGTCTTTGGGTACATTTGAAAATCTGGTAAGTCGTTAAAACATAAACTTTACATGACCTTTACATGTAAGTTGCATTTTACATGCAATTTCACATGCAATATCACCTGTCTAAGGCAACTACCCCCGCTGTCCGTGCGTTATCGTCTTAAAAAGGCTTATGATTTTTATTTTACACCGTGCCCCTTCGGTAAAGAAACCACGACACGTCACTACTAGTGAAGGACTGCCTGGGTTCAAAATTTTATTGCTCTTAGGAAGCGCCGACTTACCAGAGTAGAAAAGCTTACATACATGCATACATATATACATACAATACAGATTCTTCGTTATTTAAAAGCCGAGGTAAGGACATGGTTACAGGTAAAACGTGTATAAAACCTAACTGGTCAATAACGGTACTTTCAATAGTTTCTGACATTAATTCTTTGAATACACCTGGAATTTTTAATGTCAAGAATTTCTGAGAACTTTCACTTTAAAGAAGGGGAACAAATCGTTCTCCAGTATGTGCTTGGCCACTGTGACCTTTGTGGCAATGAACAAGCAGACTTCCTTGCAAAACGAGCTAATACCTGATACAGTCATTTCTTATCGGAGGATTAAACTGTTTTTTTTTAAATTTATCTACGTCTAATACCTTACGAGATCTTCAGAGTCATACAGCCTTAGAAGTTGGACAACGATAAGTCTTTCTCTTATTTCTGATAGTCCAAGACGCAATGCAGTTGCGGGTTTTGGTCTGTCTACAGGACATGATTGCCTTGCCATCCACCTCCACCGCATAGGCATTTCAATCGAGCCTATTTTCCCACTTTGTGATTCTGGAGAAGAAATGGACAGGGACCACCTGCTTCGATATGACGCTTTTCGTGATCTTACAGAAGAGTCCAGATACTCGAAGGCAAGGGCGCCCCTTAAGCAATGACTTCGGCCTTTTTGTTCTTATTTCTCTTGTTTGTAACTTCTGTTACAAACTTCTGTTATAAGTTTTAGTTGTTTGTAATTTTTACCAACTATTGGAAATAATATTTTCTGACAAGAAAATTTCGTATCATTTCATCGATATTTTTATTATTACAAGTACAGGGAGTTTTAGAGTTGACATATTTCCTTAGGCTGTAGTTTTGTTAAAAAGTATGCGATTTTAATGCAGTTTGTTGCAAAGGATTCAGGAGGGAGGAAAATTTAGTGGTTTGTTCCTTTTTGTGATGTGCAACTCCGAAAAAATAAAAATAACGAAAACCGCGAAATGCAATATAAGAAGGGATGTCTTGCGCCTATAAAACGTTGTTAAAAACTCTGATTCCCTGTGGCATATCATACGTGACTAGTAAAGGTTTGGAAAGGTTATAAATGCTTATAATCACTTACCCTACTGTAGGTATTGAAAATGAGTATACTCCTGCCGTAGGCATAACCGAACTCGCCGCTCCATGTTGGTTGCAATCCGCTCTCCGCAATCCGTCGGCAGTGATGTTTGCAAGTTCCCTAGAGATTTTGGCATTTATTTCATCCGGTGACTGTAGTTATCGCGATAAACACGACTCTTCAGAAAATCCCATAAGAAGAAAATCTGGGAACGATATATTTGGTGACAGCGGAGGCCACAAACCTTTGAATATAATCCGGTCCCCAAAGAAAACTCCTGATCAATTCCATACTTTGATTGACGCGCGACATGTGGCGCCATGCGGTGTGGAGGCGACACGAGTTACATCTATTGGCGAAACGTCAAACTGTTCTGGCTTCAACAGTATGCTGTCCTTCATGTATGGAATTCCGCAGAATGTCGCCCTTTTCATTATGTCTTCTTTTTTTCGGCGTTGCACATCCAAAAACGCGGCGAGCACTAAATTTTCCGGATATTGTTCGGAGAACAGCCTTGGTTGTGCCAACTTGGCTTCTTTAAGGGTATGGGCGACATTTCTTCATGCCAACAGAAGTAAAATAAATACTACAATAATAAATACTACAGTAATAAATACTAATTACTATGCTACAATAATAAATACTAATAATAAATACTACAGGCAATTACAGATAATCCCTTAGCAAGGGAAAAGTATTACGACCGTCTCCCTAGAAGAAGTGCGTCATCGAATGACAACCATTGCCTGCCATAGCGCAGTAAGCTGTTTCTCCCTTTAATTACTATACTACAATAATAAACACATATAATAAATACTACAGATAATAAATAATAGTGAAGATAATCCCTTAGCAAGGGAAAAGTATTACGGCTGTCTCCCTAGAGAAAGTACGTCATCGAATGACAACCATTGCCTGCCATACCACAGTAAGCTGTTTCTCCTTTTAATTACTATACTACAATAATAAATATTAATAATAAATACTACAGATAATAAGTAATACTGCAGATAATCTCTTAGTAAGGGAAAAGTATTACGGTTGTTTCCCTAGAAGAAGTATGTAATCGAATGACAACCATTGCCTGCCATACCACAATAAGCTATTTCTCCCTTTAATTACTATACTACAATAATAAATACTAATAATAAATACTACAGATATTAAGTAATACTGCAGATAATCCCTTAGCAAGGGAAAAGTATTACGGCTGTCTCCCTAGAGAAAGTACGTCATCGAATGACAACCATTGCCTGCCATACCACAATAAGTTGTTTCACCCTTTTTGGCGTCAAGGCTGTTCTCCGAACAATATCCAATTTTCGTCCTTCCTGAATCTTTTGCCGCAAATCGGATTAAGATCGTATACCTTTTAACAAAACAGCTCAAAAAGAATCACCCTTTAACTTCACAATATATCTCTCAAATGCTGAACAAAAGTCATGTGATCACTTTTGCATATAAATTATTAACAGCGATTAAGTAAGACCTTTAACCATTACCTATTGCAAAGAAAACGGAGTGCGTAATTTTTATGAGCAAATAAAATACATTAAAACGCAGCTACTTCCCCCATTACACCCATTACTCGATTATTAGCTTTTTCTACGCGAAACTTGTTTCTTTGCGGGTACTGCCTACCTAAAAAATTACTCCAGGGAACATGACATTTATTAATAAGCAGTAAGGAAACAGGAACAGAAGCAGTGTTCTTACATTTACCGAAATCATGAACCAATCAATTTTCGGCGAAACATTTTACTGCCTCATAAAAAGAGAAAGTGTATATTTTTTTCTTTCCATATCTTGCACGTTTCTCTCGTTTCTCTCGCTTCTCACGCCAAAAGAAACTGTGTTTTTGAGTTAAGACCGCACTTTTTTGTGTATTATATTTTTATATATCAATTATATATACCACGTTACGTGCAAACCATTTGCTTTTATCGAAAACGCCAATATCTCGCTGCCAAAATGAAGTTTAATTTTGTTTGTTTTGCTTCGAATTTTCAAAACAAGAACTGGAATACTTTGCTTTTTTTTGTTTAATGTAGCTTAGGTGGAAAGTTTGTTCGCTGCGAAGGAAAGAAAAGCATATTTTGCATAATTCTCAGAACATGCATGACTGCTGGATTTGAAGAGGTTAGTATTGATTAACAATTAAGAGTAAAATGGAGGCAAAAACTGTCTTTTATATATTACAGTGAAAGTTGTAATTTTAAAATGTTCTAAGATTTGGAATAGGAATATTTTCTGAGAGCGTGTTTTCTAAAGCAGAGTGTTTTCAAGATTTAGATTATTTTGCATGTATTATGCACCCATTTCCCTTTACATGTATTAAGTAGGCCTAAGTAGGAATAAAAACCTTCTAAAACATATCATGTTCGAAACCATATACACTTGCATCATTTTTCGAAGCGACTAACTCATACTACAAGGGGTAGGACCTAGGCCCAAGGCACCCTGGTGTCGCAAACAAAGCTCCACAGGCATGAAAAAGCAAGCACATAACCCCAATATCTAAAAATCATAAAATTTTAAAAAATATCCCAGAAAAGGTTTTGCCGAGTTAATTTATACAAAGCGAACAAAAACAGAAAAGAAATTTAGATGAGTACACAGGGTTAAGCTGGGTAATATGACAATTTAATCAAAATAGTAATTATAATTGAAAGATTTTAACACAAAAGAGAGCTTAGCCCAAATGGGCTACGAGTCTCAAAACGAGACTTTGCGTTCTTTTAAAACTGCTGACACCGACTATCATCGCCCTCTATTATTATTAAAGAAATACAAACAATAAATAATTTGCGTGAATGTATGAATGCTCTTCGCACTGTGAAAAAACGACGGCTCCCAGAGACATCAAATTTTGTATAACGTAGTCCTCTACCGGAGCATGCCCACCTGGAAGCCCGAATTTTCCAATTCGAATTGGTTTTATTATCTATTTCATATTTCGCAAAATTTTAATGAATTTTTGATTCACAAACTCAAAGATTTGAAAGCGAATAATGGCAACACTGTACGGTACACCATCTCACGGCGCTTGTCTGAGATGGGTTACGCTCACAGAGACCTTTAAGCCGTTTGCCTTTGCCCCCACAACATCGGCGGAGTCGTCTGGAGTGGTGTCGCAGTCGAGCATCATGGCTGACATCAGACTGGCATCATATAGTGTTCAGCAATGAATCTCACTTCACTTTTGAAGCAGATGACCACCGTGTTCGTGTGTGGAGAGAACGGGTCTAGCGGTCCTAATCAGCTTTTGTTTTATAAAGGCATACAGCCACAACACCTGGTGGGATGGTGTAGGGCGCTATTTTTTATGACAGCAGGTCATCTTTAGTTATCCTCCATGCATCTTCAACAGTTCAACGATATGTTAATACCATCCTGCGGCCTGTTGCATTACCCTTCATGGCACGTCATCCTGGGGCCATTTTCCAACAAAATAATGCCAGGCCACATACCGCTCGCATATTTTTGGACATTGTCCGTGCTGTTAATTACTCTTCCTTGGTCAGCAAGGTCACTAAACCTTTCAGCAATCGAGCATGTCTGGGATATGGTAGGCCGCCAGATTTGGGCACCACAAAATATCGCAGATCTGGAGTGGCAACTCATGAATGCCTGGCAGAATATGTCGCAGGATGACATTAGGAACATCTACCTTGTCCTTGTTTCGTCGAATTCAAGTTCAGGAGTGGTTCGACCAACTACTAATTTGAACACTCAATGCGTGATTGTCAGCCGTGAACAGGTACTATTATCTAGATTTTTTAATCATTTTATTATCTGTGTATGAGCTATACACATATTCAATGTCATCAAAAACAACCACTTTTCTTCATGGTGCTTCGATTTTTATAGGCTGAGTTTTCCCTTATTAAATTCCTACTATTTGCTCACACTCTCCCTATATCTTAACCAAATTTTCAATCATTAATAAAATACTTTTTATTCATCCACTCAAGTTCAAATACATTTTTTTTAAACTCATAGTGAATGATACTAATTGATGTTCATACAGTGTTTTCACATATTGAAGTCAATTCCTTCTTATTTATTCGTGTTTATTGGAACTTACAAATTCGGAATTACAAAAAATAATACCTAATATCTAAGTAATTGCTTTGGAGTTTCATAATATAAAAAAATTATATTATTTTTATATTATTAATTACTATTAATAATTATTATAAATTTTTTATATTATAAATAATTTTATGTTAATTATAATTTTTATGTCATTAATTTTATTTTATATTATTTAATGTTTTTATATTATTATTAACTTATAATTTTATTTTATATTAACTAATTTTTCATTGTTGACCTAAGCAGGAATTGACTTTAAAAGAATTCCTTGTTTTTAATCTATCATTTTTATATCCGGCGTATAACGTTTACTAGTAAATTTCAATTTCATGTTTTATGCTAAAAGTGCCTTATACGCTGGAATATGCGATATATTAAAAATAATATTTTAGGCAAAGAAAGTTTCTTTTTGTTTATAGTCAGATTTCACGCTCAGTCGATTCGCATTTATTACTCAGCAATAAGACATAACTATTGAGCTATTTAAACAGTTAAATTAAGTGGGCTTAATTAAGCAACTTCTCCTAATTATCTAAAATCTCATTTTTAAAATTAAAATAATCTGATACGGACACTATATAAGTTCCTTGTACGGCCAATTAAATAATACACATTTTTTTTTGTTGCACTTCATTTAAACTTATTTTCTCGAATTTAATTATATATTTGTAATTCAATCACGTAAATTCTCACTTCGGAGTAAGGCAAAAATGCATGAAAACTCAATCACCGTTAAAAATTGTAAAATACAGTAAAACCAAAAACTCCAAACAGAGTTTAAAATTAAAAAAAATACAATTAAAATTAGAGTTTCTACGCCAAAACAAGCAACTAGACCAACATTCTAGAAGACATAATTTTCGATGCGCAAAACATAAAGTTAACGTTTGGTGGCACCTGGCAAAATGACACTGAAGTTGGTGCGCAAAAGGACTTAATTCATTTTGCTACTAAGAGTTTCAAATGTAAGCAAATGGCGGCCTAGTCAGGCTTGGCCAGTAAGCTCTTAACTTGCTGATAATTCTACAACTATTGCATGTTGATTAACTAAAAGCACAAAAACACAACACAATTTAATCCCTTTAAAGCAAAAATGCACAATTTACGAATATATAAGAATACAAAAAATGACTTTACCAAGCTGGGTGACACAGTAGCAATATATATATCTATATATAAGTTTGGTGTGGCCGATTGCTACGAAAACGAAGCCTAGATAGGTGTTATAGGAGTCTCGGATACCAACTTTGTACGGCTGCTTGTTTTTGAGTTACGTGAGACACATACATTTGTAGGTCCCAAAAAATCTCTTCTGAAAACATTTTACACTCATGTCCATAAATTAAGGATAATTCGGAGTCACGCGGAAATCGAACTCTAAAATAAATATATCACCCATAAAATCACTACACACATCTTCAAGAATCATATGCAAATTTCAGGAAGTAACCAGATGACACCGATGGTACGTCACAATGACGAGAGTGTAAGAGAGTGATATATAAGGAATACAGGCAAAGAAGTAAAATTGTTCGCTGGCGCTTTATAAGCATTTCAGTGCAATAACCGAATAGTTATAGCCCAAAGGACGTATTTGGATGATATTTTACTTGGTAGAATTATCGGCCGTCTGCAATGTGGGCGTACCCAACTGGAAGTATCAGACGGAAATGCCCGGAGTGTCATCTCCAGGCTTTGGCAACGATTTCCAGATGATGGTAATGTGAGTAGACGTGACAACACAGGTCGCCCCAGAGTTACAACGCCGAATGAGGACCGGTATTTGGCAGTTACTGCCAAGAGAAACAGGCGGAGCATAGCCTCAGACCTGTCTCGTCAGCTCTCTTCGGCCACTGGTACGACAATTTCAAGGCAGACCGTGTACAGACGCTTAGGGCAGATTGGTCTATATGCTCGTAGACCTGTGAGATGCGTTCCACTTACTGCAACTTAATGTCGCCTGCGGCTAGCCTGCAGTAGAGAGCATGCATTGTGAACACCGCAACAGTGGGCTTGTGTGATGTTTTCCGACGAGTCCAGGTTTAGCTTGCAGTCTGATTCTTGCCGGACATTCATATGGAGAGCTCCAGGTACCCGTTACCACCAAGAAAACCTCATTGAACGACACCGTTACGGTGGTGCATGAGTGCTCGTTTGGGGTGGAATTATTCTGGGTTCCAGAATTGACTGGCATGCTCAAATTGGAGCCATGACAAGCCAAAGCTATCGGGACGTCATTCTGGAACAACATGTACGTTTGTTTCGGGGCGCCATGGGCGCACAATTTATGTTTATGGATGACAGCACCCGTCCTCACCGTGCAAACATCATAAGCGAGTGCCTTCAATCGTAGGAAATCACCCGTATGGACTGGCCAGCATTGTCACCGGACTTGAATCCAGTAGAGCACGTGTGGGACATGCTTGGCCGACGAGTTGTAGCCCGTCATTCTCCTCCTACATGTCTACGGGAACTTCGGAGAGCATTGCTTTTTGAGTAGTGTAATATTCCCCAAGATCAGATCGATAATTTGATTCTCAGCATGCCTAGGCGTTGTACGGACTGTACTGCATCGTCTGGGAGACATACAATGTATTAACAATCATACCAACCATGTAATATTGGTTTTGTAATTTGCTCCAGGGAGAAAAAATCGCTAATTTTTTTAGTAATATCAAACATATAGCATCTTTTTTTGCTCTTTACCTTTTGTTTAATAAATAAGCTTTACAAATAAGTCAAATTTGTTTTGCTTCTAACTCTTCCTTTGCCTGATTTTGCATTATCCTTAATTTATGGACATGAGTGTAAATCCATTTTGGGAATAAGTGTCAATTATTCTGTCCGTACGGGCACATGTTACTCAAAAACATCGTTCCGATGGATTCGAGAGTGATAAAAATTGATATTTTCGTTGACTTATGGTACGCGAAGTTTTTTGCAATTAAAATACTTTCTTTACTTCGATGAATGAAGTCAAAAGTAAACGTATAGAGAGCATTCTAAGTTCGAAATTGAAAGCTAAAAATAATACATTCGATGAATGTGCATTAGAAGGAAACATGTAATATTATATATTAGAGCGAAAGTAATGGTAATAATTTTAGTATTTTGTGAGATTTTTTGTTAGTAGAAAATATGAGGGCTACCAAATATTTCCTTTCCGGATTCGTTTGTTTCGACGTTGCGTTGTCTAACATAAAAATCTACGTAGCAAACTTTCCGAGGTACGCATTTAGCCGTACTTTAATCTATGCGAAATTTTTAACATCTAAGCATTTAATTTGTTGAAAATGCCCGAGAATTATTCTTGAAAGAATGTATACAGGAAGACATGAAAAATGAGCCATGCCCTCGCCGGGACTCAAACTAGAGAGCTCTCGAATACGCGCCGAGCGTGCTAACCACTACACG
>KK115251.1:0-32813 GCA_000611955.2 Stegodyphus mimosarum | reverse complement strand
ACGAAGGCATGCGAAGAAGGCGGTAGGAATACCTTATATACTCCTCCTTTTAAAGGGCGCCTGGGGATTAGGGCACACAATCGCCAAATCCTGGTGGTGGAAAATTATCATTCAGAAACCTTTTAGTTCGGGCGCCTCTGCAGAGACATTATGTAATTTTTGAAAGCAGGGAACATAAAAAAAGTGCAAAGCCCTCGCCGGGACTCGAACCACTGTCCTCTCGAATACGCGCAGAGTGTGCTTGACTATTCCACAACGAAGGGATGCTACGAAGGCGGGACAAATGCTTCATAGATTTAGTATATTCAAAAAGTTCCATTAGTTCTGTTTCTGAAATAGATGAGGCAATGACGTCATGCTAACTGTCATGGTGGTGTCATGGTGACCAATTGCCAAGTCATGGTGGTGGACAATCATCGTCCACCACCTTTAGTTCAGGCGCCACTGTAGAGTCATTAGGATTTATTTGGAAGCAGGAGTCATGAAAAATGAGCAAAGCTCTCACCGGGACTCGAAACACGGACACCTCAAATACGCGCCAAACGTGCTGACCACTACACAATGAAGGCATAAAAGTGAAAGAGCGCTTGTAGTGAATCGACACAAAATGCTAAACGAAGTTAATAGTTATTCTGAGCAAATTGTCCCTTTGGACTAAAAAAAACTTGATGTACAGAAAAAAACTTAAAGGTTTTCATTGCTTTCTGCATGAAATTCGAATAGAATTAGAATTTAAATGAAACTAACTTTTTTATAAAAAAATAAATAATTCAAATTCATTTATATAATTATTAAACCTCAGTGAAATTTATTCAAATAAGAAACCTGTAAAGCTATTTTTATTTTCAAAAAATTTGATTAATATAATTTGCCTATTTGAAGATCATAAGCCTGAGGAGTTGAAATTGTGAAATAACAAAAATGGCAAATTCCTTTGACTTTTTGGAAGAAAATCCAATTAAAAACCATGGCTGTTAAATAAGGGAATAAACATTTGATTATGCTATTCACTGGTATTTTCCTTTTGTGATTAGTCTGAAATAAATAAAAAAAGTCTTTAGCTCGTATCGCTCGTCTTTGGCAATGATATGAGAAAAAAAAGCTTCTTTTATGCAAAAATAGAAAGTGTGTAGGGTTCAACTCTTTAAATCTTAAGTTCTTACTCAGAACCCCACGAACACTTAACAAGCGAATAATCGCTTAAGTGTGTGAACAGAATACGTAAGACTAGAGACAATATATTTACAATCAGTTCCGGCTTGGAACTTCACAATAAAGCCGCCACTCGGGCTTGAACTTAAATACTAATAAATTGAACTAAAACTAGCTTAACTAAAGCTCTTAAATAATATAGCCGAAGCTATCACAATCTATCTAGTTGGCCCCTAAGTATTAATTGAATCGGCGAAGCCTAGCAAGGGCCTAGATATGGCCGAGCGTCGTAACAGCTAAGAGAGATGGGGCCAGAAGGCAAACGCGCGTTAGTTAGGAAATCAGACTCTCTCTGTGGAAGTCGGTTAAGTCACGACTTAAATAGTACTCATTCTCATTTGCATTGTCTCTGCGTTTCTGAATTCACATTCTGGCAGGAAATTGTAAGCTGAAATTAGAATAAGGTAGGAAAGATACAAAACTTAAAATAACTGTTAGAAAACGCATAATAAACCTTACAAGTGTTTCTTAATACGAACTCTTTTCATATATTTAAAGATTATTTTATAATGAGTAAAGTCAAAAAGAAAGGTAACTCAAACGAAGCGGACAGATCGCTTTGAAAAATACGTATCTGTTTCCCTAAGAATGTGGATTAAACGCAGCAAATCATTTTTACTCCAATTAACTGAGCAAATATGGTGTGTTGATACACGCTGCCCGACTTAACGCGCAGTAAATTGCAAATTTCACAGCGCATTATAAGACGATAATAATATGTTTAAATGCAATCTCAATTTGAATAGGATATTAGAAACAATCCAATCTAAACCTGCAAATGTAGACATTTTTTTTAAATGCCATGAAAATATAACACGAAATGTTCAACATCAAGTTACAGCTGCTTTACGTTCTGCAACAGGAATTTTCTTAGTCAATATTTCTCCATTTCGAAGATGATATGAGTTATGTTTTCCCTCTCTTAACTTTTCGTAACTTCAACCATTTCGAGACCAATATCCGCATCCGTAGGGGTATCTATCCGGATTTATGATCTTTATCCGATTTTCTGACTTCCGACCACTACAGACTGCAGTGGGTTTTTCAAAATATTCTTTATTCTCTTCTCGATATAAGTTGCAGACACAGCTGCAGCCCTGTTGGGACACATAATCTCCACCTTAAAGTAGGCGCTGGAAGCTGTAATGGTGAAAATGATTGCAGATTTCAATCTATTTTGAATTCTCGAGCTGTAGCTGAGAAAATCTCGCTGCATGTCCCTTTATTCGAGTATACTGCTGAGGATTTGTTTGCTGTGAGGTTCAAATTTTATTTATATATGTGTGTTGTAAAAACTTGGAGATTCGTACTACGTAGTCAAAGGATCTTTAATGCGATTGGTGAAAAAATATTCGCAATGCTACGCTTACATAACATGGCATAATTTGAATTAACTTGCAAAGATACAGTCCAGAAAAATTAATATAAACAATTTATACTTTAAGAACAGAGAGGGGAGATACATAAATTAAAATAAAGTATTAAGCGGCTATTGGTAATTCAAGTTATAATTTTGAGTTACATTGTTTATATCTTACGTATCATCTGGTCAAGGAGAAAAAATCTGATGCGGACACCACGTGACTTCCTTATATGGAATATTAAATTATACGCATTTTTCCTACATTTCAGTTAAACGTATTTCCTCAAAGATATATTTCTCGTTCAATTAATTCAGTTCTCACTTCGTCGGAAGTAAAAAATACGCAAAAACCCGAAACATCTTCATTAAAAATTTTGAAATACAGAAAAACATAAAACACCACATATAGTTAAAACCGTTAAAAAAATTACAATTAAAATTACAGGTTTTTACGTAAAAATAAGCAATTCGACCAGCGGATAAGAAGGCAGAATTTTCGGTGCACAAAACTAAAATCTTCCTTTTGGCACTCGGCAAAAAGACACTGAAGGTGCAGAAAATGACTTAATTCACTATTCGACCGAGTTTCACATGTAAACAAATGGCGGTTCTTTAAACGTAACGCGCCACTTAAACTTTCAAATTGTTGATAATTCTGCAACTATTGCATGCAGATAAACTAAAGGCATCAAAATTTTAACCGGAATATAAAATCCACATAATTCAATCACTTTTAAGCAAATAACGCACAATTTACCAATAGAGAAGTATAAAAAAACTAAGCTCACTGAGCCAGATATCACAGTGGGAATATATATATATATACGATTGGTGCAACCGCTGAAAATAAATACAATTTTGTAAAAAGTTAAAAATTTTGTTGAAATAGATTTTCAAGTAACAGAATTTTGTATATAAAATTTTTTCACAATAAACGCAAATTTTAGAGTTCAAATGAAATTTTCAATCCAGTTTAAAAAACCCAGCATGCTTTGTTTTTTAAAATCCACATAATCATTATTCTTCACAGAGAGCTTTTTAAAACTCTTCAAAAAATAAATATCACAAATGCAAAAATTTTATACACCCCCATTACTTATTTAGAATAATCGCAACAAATTTCAAAATTTTATTACATAACTAAATTTAATTATTATAATTTGCATTTTAGCATCATTTGTAATATTATTACTGAAATTATGGTTTTTATTATTATTATTATTATATTTCTAGTTTTCTTGTTTTGCGCACAACTCAGTTTCCTAAATCATTATATATTCATTTTAACAATATTCAATTTTACAGTTTTCGTACTTTTTATATTAACACTCAAATGAAAAATTTTTATTTCATTTTTCTATACTAATATCCAAAATTATTTCATTATTATTCGTACTCATATTAATCTATTTCTCAGACTAATTCCAAAACTCTTTAAAATAATTCAAAATTTTTAAACAATAATCCAAATTTTCTAATTATTACTGCAGTCATTTTAATAATCTTCCCTAAAATCTTAAAATTCTTTTGTTACTATATGGAATCAAGTTATTAAAATGAAAATTTCGAATACCACAAAATTTTAGTCTGATATCCTCATAAAACAATACTATTGAAAAATTATAACTAAATTTTTCATTTCAAAAGGTTCGAAAATTCTTAAGGTTAAAATTTCAAAGGTTTGAAAGTTCTAACGTTCAAAATTTAGAAAACAGGTTTCACTTAACCTTTTTCCTTCCAAAGCATCAAAATTCCGGAAAGAGTTTAATAGGTAGAAAATCATCTAACAGTACCTTGAAGACCAATTTTTGTAGGAAACACTTTTATTTTCACAATTCCGATGTACACAAAAACAAACGTAGCTAAAAAACGCAGCATATCTAGACCGTATCGCAGACGATACTAAAAGAATTACAGCCTACTTCAAACGCTTATCCTTTTTTAAACTGCAATACTGTTGCCATTATTAAAAACAAAATTCCTATTCTTTTAATTTGTGTTGAAGCCACTTTCGGCAAATACAGAGCATTTTTAAAAATCTATGTAATGAGAAAAACAGCATGGCATATCTAAATTTCAAATTAATTTATATCATTCGTACTTTTTTGTTCGATGATATCCAAAACACTTTTAATTGTACTCAATAATAAATAAGATAAACTGTAAAATCATAACTGTAGAGTTTTAAAAGGGAACCACCGCGTGTAAAAATTTAAAAGCCATTGCACATATCTGAATTTTGTTTTGAGTAAGGAATTTGTTTTATTGAGCATACATATGAATTTTATTCACTTTTCTCGGGCACATATGCGGAAGAAATGGCATTCATGATCAGTTATTTATACCGTTAAGATCTGTGTGTATCTGTTTGTTTGTTGGTTGGTTGGTTAATTTGTGGGGTTATTTCCTCCAAAACGGCGGGCAGTAAAGTCTCTAGAGAAGAACGCCCCGAATTCCCAAAATGTGTAGGAAGCCATTTCGACCATTCTCATCTTCGTAGGACCTTAATTAGCTCAGATGTTAATTAAAAACTCTTAAAACGCTAATTTTAGCCCTCATTTTTCCGAGTGGCAACAGTCTTGTATGCTGGAGATAAGGTAAAAATCTGCTTAATTTCGAATAAGTGGCAACACTTAATATTCTTTTATTAAGTGTTGCCACTGCTGTTTTTAAAAGCCTAAAGTTTCCTAATAAAAAATTTGTGAGTTTTAGAAAATATGAAATAAAAATAACACTGCGAAACATTAAACGTATTATTATTATGTAAGATATTCTGACGTGGAAGAAAGCGGAAGATTGCATGTAACTTTCATTGTATGTCGAAATGTTTTCATAAGTGTTCGTTTTAAATAAATAGCTGCCAGTAACTTTTTTGTTTCAGATTAGTAAAACTAAAAGGATATATTAATGCCACGTTAATTCTTTAATTGATATTGAGCAAATGTTCCGTTGCACATTAAATTTAAATCACGACGTCATATGTCATGAAGTCATATGTCTGAAGTGTCAGAAATTTTTGTTTCCTGGTTTGGCAATAAAAAAATTACATACGAATTAGTTGTTGCTTAGAAAGAACGAGCTTAATTTCATTCTTACTGAAATGTTCTTACATTTGCTTTTCAGGGGTACATAGAACTTACAAACTTTGCTTCCGTTGCAGCTGATAATCTAACACAAATTGATGGCTGTAATGTTAAAGCTTTTAAACACGTTTTAAATTATTAGAAGGACGGCAAGTAAGTTTTAAAGCACTTAAGACATCGCAGGTAAACACTTTCTTTTTATTCCCCTCCCTCCAAACACGAGAAATATTTCATTAGACTTGCAGCAAATAAAATTGATAGACATGACAGAGATTCAATCCTGTCGATTCAATGATATACACTGGTGAAATAAATTAACAGAATTTGAATATTTTATCGAATTGCATGAAAATAACTGAAGTGAAGGGAAAACCACTGCTTCTAGATGAAAATGCAAATTTTGTACGGCAAATACATAAGTGTACACGTGTGTGTAGGCGGAGCCAGTAGAAAAACTGGCTTGATAAGTCCGTGAACGGTAGGACGAATAGCGTTCGCTCGGGGAATTTCTTGGTATTAAGATGCCGGAATAAGGTGGCGAATTGTGGGGAGGCAAGAAGCAGGCCAATCGCAAGTCCAGATAGGCAGAGAGTATTTAACGTCTAAGTCCAGATAGGCAGAGAGTTTAATTTAACGTCCAGCGTCGTGTGCAACCTATGGAAACAGTTCCAGGATACTGGATCCATTGAAAAAAAGCCTGGACAAGGTCGTCCAAGAGCCACGACGGCCAGAGAAGATCGCTATTTGACCATTTTATCGAGGAGTAACAGAGAGGCTGCAGCTTCTCAGCTCTCTCGGAACCTGTATGCAGCCACAGGAACTCGTGTAACAAGGGTGACTGTTTCCAAAAAAATGCATGAGAGAGGGTTGTTTGCCAGAAGACCGATTGTTTGCGTCCCACTCACGTCTACTGACAGGAGAGTCTAATTAGTACAGTAACTGGAGTACGGAGCAATGGATGACCGTTCTGTTCATTGACAAGTCCCGTTTTAGCCTGGTGGCAGTGTAATGGTTTGGCCACGCATCATGTTAGATGGCCGCACACCTCTCCACGTCTTTGACAGAGGCTGTGTGACTGGTGTTAAGTATGGGGATGAGGTCTTGTAGCCCTACGTTCGCCTTTTCCGGGGTGCAGTGGACCCCCGAATTCATCTTACAGGATGATAACGCGATGTAACATACAGCTCTTCTGGTAGACGAATTTCCTGAGAGTAAGGATATTCGCCAAATAGATTGGCCAGCCAGGTCTCCAAACTTCAACCGATAAAGCATGTTTGGGAAGCTCTGGGGAGGACAATTGCAACTCGCAAACCCCCTCCTAGAATCATCCAGGAACTGAAAACAGCGTTGCTGAATGAGTGGGACCAGTTGTCACAGGCACTGATAAACTGCCTTATTTCCAGTATGACATCAAGCTGCGAGGCTTGTATGGCTGTACGAGGGGACCATATCCCCTATTAACTCATTTCTTTTGTGTGTATTGCAACCGCTGTTTCAAACCTTCAGACTGCCATGAGTGTTACACAAGAACATGTGTGTCTGTTATGACTGTTGAATGTTTATTTTGTTTGTATTATATCAACCTATGTTCACACCAAATTTTATTAAAATCTGCCCAGTAGTTCTGGAGATCGTAGATCAAATATGAAAATTCTCTTAATTTATTTCACCAGTGTAAAATACGTAACTCAAAATTATAACTTAAATTCGCAGTAGCCTCGTAATTCTTCCTTTTGGTTTATTTATCTTCTATTTCTGTTATAGAAGTAGAAACTGTTTTTTTTTGGACTGCGTCTTTCCAAATTAATCCGCATCTTGCCATTTTATGTAAGCGACGCATTGTGGGCATTTTTTTCATGTACCAGATTAAAGAAATTTTTTTACGCTTATGTTTCTGAAAGCATTCTCTTCAATTTCTCCCTCTTCCCTTCGCTGCTGCCGACATATGCCTGCCTCTCTTTGCTCTGCTTCTTTCATTGTCTAAAGATGCAGTAACTTATATAACATTTTGTGGGGACTTCAGTCAAATACTAGATCTAAAAAACTGCTTAGATTCACTACGACAACGTCTGCCTTCAAGCGTCAAGCTTTTATCTATGCAATGAGGAATTTGGTTTATGTGATTATAGCAAAGCCTCGCGAGCTATCTGCCTAAGGGTTGGGATACCTCCGTAGAGGACTTTCTAAGGGAAATTGGCTCACACACACACGTCACGCATGGGAAAAACCACAAAAAAGCCCATGCACCAGCCCATTCTTGGGATTCGAACCACGTACAGAACTACTAGTGTTCAGCAACTTTACCGCTCGGCCACTGGTGACTCTTTATCTATGCTATAAGAATCTCCAAGCAACAAACTATTATCAATCAATTACAGCCTATTCCCAAGTATCCCATAACATACTAAAGTACCGCACAAATACCACGTAGTATATGCAAGATGAAGCTGAACATGTGGGCAAAACTTTAGGGGTTGATAGAAGGCAGCTATACGAGCAATAATCGTCAAAAAATATATAGTCGGAACGCAAACGGCGAGCCTCTAGGTGGCATTCTAAATAAATGGAATAAAAAGGATGGTTCCTCGCACCCACCTGCATTTTGTACCGTGAATTGTCGAGGATTTCGTATACGAACCACGAATTTTCCTGGGTTATAGATTGGTGGAAGTAGTTCCATCTTGGCCACCAGGGTCACCAGATCTCTCGTGCTTCGACATTTTTCTGTGGGATCGTATGAAAAGCCTAATCTACGAGTGCCTCATTGAAACGGACATGGATCTAGTCACTAGGATCGCATTTGTTCCCAGGGATATTCGGGGAATGCCTGGTGTCCTCGCAAATGTGCGTCAGAACTTATCCCGCAGGTGTGGAGCCTACGGGATAAGTAGCTGGTGGAAGCTACCTACAGCTTGTAGAGACATTAGGTTGTTACGAAGCAGGAGAGGTGAAAAATGAGCAACGCCTTCGCCGGGAATCGAACCACGGACCTCTTGGTTACGCGTCGAACATGCAGACCACTACACCACGAAGGCGTGCGAAGAAGGTGGGAGAAATATCTTATATACTCCCCCTTTTAAAGGGCGACTGGGGTTTTGGGGACCCAATCGCCAAATCTCGGTAGTGGATAATCATCATCCACCACCTTTTTTTAGTTCGGGCGCCAGTTGTAGAGACATTAGGTATTTTTGATGCAGGAAAGATGAAACATGAGCAACGCCTTCTCCGGGAAACGAACCACGGACCTCTCGGTTACGCGTCGGGCATGCAGACCACTACACCACGAAGGCATGCGAAGAAGGCAGGAAAAATACCTTATATACTTCCCCTTTTAAAGGTGGACTGGGGTTTTGGGGACCCAATCGCCAAATTCCGGTCGTGGAGAATCTTCATCCATCATCGTGTCCCTGTTCGGGCGCCAGTGTAGAGACATTAGGTTATTACGAAGCAGGAGAGGTGAAAAATGGGCGAAGCCTTCGCCGGGATACGAACCACGGACCTCTTGGTTACGCGTCGAGCATGCAGACCACTACACCACGAAAGCGTGCGAAGAAGACGGGAGAAATACCTTCTAAGCTGGCGGAAGTTCTTTTGAGCAATTTCGGTGAGCATGTTCTGTTCATAAAATGTTTTCTGAAGTATCTCCTCTCATTCTTGTGCTAATCCTTTAAATATAACAGTGGAAAACTACCCCTCACACCGCTTGCATTATACATTCTATGAGGAATATTTTTCGTATAGTTGCCTTCTATCACCCCCTAAAATTTTGCCGAATTGCTCCCATTCACGCTGTATGGTATTTATGCAGGAACTCATATGCCAAAGTATCCTTTTTTTAGCTGTGATCACTATGGCCACCTTCCAGTGTTAGGAAAGAAATACAGTTAACCTTCTTTAAGACGACCATAATTGGGGTCTTTTGTGAAACTGGTTGCCTTAGTTAAAGCCGACGTTTATACTCTCTAAAATACTGGTCACTTTCAGAAGTAGTGGAGGAAGTAATTATCATGTGGGGAAAGTTTAATGTATTATATTAGATTGCTCAGTTTAAGCATATTACACAAGGGTAACTAGAAACCAAAATACGCAAAGGACAAAAATAAAAGAATGTACTGGAAAGTAAATTGAATGAAAGAAAATATTGAAGTTACTCTTATGATAAAAAGGAAGGTCTCACATCTAAAATATTAACTTACACCATCTTTTAACGATTTTCTTTTTTTAGCGATTTTCCAACGAGTCTGTGTATGGCAACGTAAGTAATTTTTAAGTTTTGTTTATGCTGCGAAAAGAAGTAAAAATAGGACTTTCTCCTGATCTAAAAAGGATGTTTCTCTTTCGATTACATATTGAATGTTCACTCTCCCGAATCGCACCAATGATGGTAGCATATTTTGTTGTCCGAATTAACATAATTTTTCAAGCTATCATCGGTTCTGTGTGCATTCAATCCACTATGAGCTCTACGTATGTAACAATATTCAGCTATATATACAAAGAAGAAAGTCTTCTTTGTGTTTGTCCTTTAATAATTCAGGCACTACTATAGTTATCGTCATCAAACTTTCTACAATTCTTTTCGGTGTTTTGCAAAAGATCGATATCCACTTTTTTTCTAAAAAAATAGCTAAAAATCAGAGATATTAATTAAAAAACGGAAAAAAGAACATTTTCGCCTTCATTTATCAAAGTGGCAACATCTCGCAAGCTGGTGATAAAAATCTGCTTCATTTTGAAAGCTGTTGCCACTGCTCGCTTTCATATCCTAGAATTTGTTTAATAAAAAAATTCTAAGTTTTACGATGAAATAAAAATAGCATTGCCAAACATTAAATACATTATTCGCGACTCCAAAAACTCGTGGGAAGCCATTTCGGCTATTCCCATCTTCGAACGATTTTAATCAGCCGAAATATTAATTAAAAACTCTGTAAGCGCTGACTTTCGCACTCGTTTTTCCGAGTGGCAACAGTCTGGCGCGTTGGAGATCAAAATGCTTTATTTCGAAAAGTGTTGCCACAGCTCGCTTTCAAAGCGTAAGTTTTTTTAATAAAAAATTTGTCAGTTTTACAAAATCTATACATATAAAGAGGAATGTGCGTTTCTGTGTTTCTTTTTTGCTCGCGTTATTGATTTCTGACCCATTATGATAAAAGTTTTGCCACATTTAAATTGAATATAGGTGAAGTGTTGGATCGAACTTGAGCTTTTAGTGCCATTTGATTAGAAAGACGAAAATCATTAAAAACTGCATGCCATTGTTGCTGATATAATGAGAGAAATTTAGCTTATTTTTCTATCGAAATTTTTTATGTGGGTTCCGTATCGCATCAGACTGAAAACTGTATGAAAATGAATAGTATTTTTTTGCATCGTTATTAGAGAAGGATTACAGCGGTATCATTTTCTCTGTTGTTTTCTCTGTTGTTGTCTCTCAATCTAACTTAACTGGCATCGGATCGGTAGTATATTATTAGTCCAAAGGGGCTTTGTTCCTGAAGGACTATTGTTTTCGTTTTCTGATTTTGCGTCGGAAACATTAAAAGTCTGTATCACTTTTCAAACTGTTGCCACAAAATATTGCAGCCCTGTATTATATTTAAAGAAATTGAATAATGAAGAATGTGCATAAATATAGGTATGTTTCTCGCATTGGGATAAAACGACGGTACCTAAAGCCATCGAATTTTGAATGCCGTCATCCTGCTGCGAATATAGGCATCTGGAAGCCCAAATTTGAAATTTGGAATTTGTTTTATTAACGATTTCATATTTTGTAAAACTTTAACGAATATTTGATTAACAAACTCGAGGATTTCAAAGCGGGCCATGGCAACGTCGTACAGAAAAAAAACATTTTTATCTGCAGCGCGTGAGACTGTGTGTAGGAAATTCTAAAGATAGGCTCAGTTTAAAATTATTGTTCTTTAACTGAATTTTATGGTTTAAATGCGAAGAACATGATATTCAATAAATGAGAAGTAACATACAAAATAAAACGCCCCTTTGGACGTAATTTAAAATCTGAGACCTTTCAGATTTTTTTATTACATTTCATAGTATATTTCTTACTTAATAAAGTGTTTAAATTACAGAGAGCTGCGTGTCTGAGGAAAGTGATGCCTTTGTGAGATGATTTTTAAGGAAAACTGGCTGATATTCGTATTACATACAGGAAAAGCCACGAAAGCGTCCATGAAAGCAGCCAGTATGGCGCAACAGCAATATTACAACTAAACCGTTGGTTAACCCTGTTTAATGAAGACACGTTTATTATTAAAACATGATTGTGCTTTTATTTCTCTGAATCACTTCTGAGAGAGGGTTGTAAAATATTTAGCTCTCAATGGCTTCTTAACTGCCACGACGTGAAATCCGTTTAGTAAAATTTATAAATACACTGGAAAAGGCGTTTGGATGAGGAAGACGAAGTTTCAAATAAAAAATTTAATGTGTGCACCACATGACTTCCTTGTACGGAATATTAAAGTATACGCATTTTTTCTTGCATTTCATTTAAACCTATTTCCTCGAATTTCATTAGAGATAGATTTCTCATTAATTCAGTTATCGCTTGAAGTGAGAAGGCAAAAAATATAACCTCAAAATATCTTTGCGACAAGGCAAATATGCATAATCCTCGAAATATTTATAACCTCAAAATATCTTTATTAAAAATTCAAAAATATAAAAAAATATAAAACACCAAATACAGTTAAAAAACAATTTTTATAATTAAAATTAGAGTTCGCCCGCAAAAACAAGGATTTTTCAGTGCACAAAACTGAAAGTTTATTTTTGGTCCCACTCGGCAAAAAGACGCTGAAGGTGCAGAAACTGACTTAATTCACTATTCTGTTGGAAACTGATGTACTGATTCTGTTAAGTTTCAGCTGTAAACAAATATGGATGCTATGGTAAAGAAATTAGGCCTAGCCGCACTTAAACAGCGTTTAAATTGCTGATAATTCTACAAATATTGCGTGCAGATTAAGGAAAGGTATAAAAACCTTAACCGGAAGATAAGAACAACATAACTCAATCATTTTTAAGAGCTTAAAATCCTTAAGCTATTCGAATGTGTTACTGTTGTAAGAATTGGGATAACTTATTTATTTTAAAAGCAATTTTCTTCCAACTTTTTACAGCTGACTACATAATGTAGCTGCTTTGGGAATTAATAACCATGAAGTTTGTGTTGCCACAAATAATTTTATAATTTAATCTGCTTTGTGACAAAATTTTTTATGCGTTCACTACACGTTTCCACCTTGCGCGCATATTTTAAAAATGGCTAATGGTACATATTTGAAATTTGATGGAATTCTCCATATGGGCACTATATTCTAAAGGAACGAAAAATCTGATGAATATTTTTAATGTTAAAAAATTGTATGCATGAAAACATTACAGGTATTTAAAAAAAACATTTGATAAACTCAGCTCCAAATAAAATAAGAATTTAACACGAAATTCTTTGGATTTTGGATTCACAGTATTTTTCAAATGTTATAAAAGCTATACATCAAGTATGGAATTAAATTATGCAACAGAATTTTTAAACTCTGCGCGCAAAGTGGAAACATGATACGAAAGCATAAAACATTTTATCACAAAGCGGATTAAAATATAAAACTATTTGTGGCAGCACAAGCGTCCTGGTTACTAGTTCCCAAAGCAACTACATTATGTAGTCAGCTGTGAAAAGTTTTAAATAATTGCTTCTAAAATAAATAAGTAATCCAAAATCTTGCAACAGTAGCATATTCGAAGATCTTAAGGATTTTAAGGTGTACCAGCCTTCTGAAAGCAAAAAATGCACAATTTACCAACATGTAAGAATTTACAAAAAAATGAGCTCACGGAGCCGAATAACTTAGTGGGTATGAATATACTTTCGGTGAGGCCTATTGCAACCAAAAAGGGAGGTGCACATTTACACGTCATAGCAGTCGTATATACAAAATTTCAACGTTCCGAGGCTACTCGTTTTTGAGTTATCCGAAATACATACATGCATACTGTTGCGTTATACGGGTTCGTGGATTTGAGAGTATCCGATGAAAACACGATGCAGAACACTAAAAAGCACAATTTATTTACAAGAGTCACTATTTACAGCACAGTTCCAAAATTACCTTTAAAAGCGTCGAAAATCTACAATAAATACGCTGAAACAATCAGCAACACAGCTTCAGGCTGTAACTGTACAGGTAGCTTCACGGCAACACTAAACTTCTAATAAACACCGTGGAACAATCACCAATCCACTGTCAAGCTATACTGTAAAGATAGC
Source organism: Stegodyphus mimosarum (assembly GCA_000611955.2). NCBI lineage: Eukaryota > Metazoa > Arthropoda > Arachnida > Araneae > Eresidae > Stegodyphus > Stegodyphus mimosarum. The sequence goes on along the minus strand of KK115251.1, from coordinate 18,859 downwards.
TTCACGGCAAAGCACTATCTCGATTGCTTTCCGTTCACAAAACTCTCGCGTAGCTTAGCAGCTATTCTCACAATAATCACAACGCTGACACTGCTTCACAATTACTCGCAACTCTGCTCTCCGAAACGCAAGGGTTTATATAGCATTTCTTTAAGTTCCACACGTTTCGAGAAATATCTCGACAGGAAGTTATTCTAGAAGCTTCCCGATTGGACCATGGGATATCGCCAATTTGGTCGCCAAATGGGCGATAAAGTCGCCAATCTGGCAACCCTAGCATACACTATTTTATGGCAACCCTAGTGCTATGCCGGAAAGCTTACATACTGGCGCAACCGCCGAATTTTTCGTAACAATACCTTTACATGCATTCTTCTACTGCACTCAGGGAATGGTTATGCTAAGAGGCGAAGAGAAAAAAAGTAAGCTCAGAAACAAAAAACAACATTATTCAGTTCTATTTCTCCTCCCTATTCTTATCCCACGGGACAGGACATTTTCTTGTACTAAAATTAAGCTACTTTCCGGAAAGAGACACAGAATATCTCGATTAAATAAATAAGAAACATAAACTGTACAGAAATGCTTGTTTCAGGATAGTCATTGTTATGCTGGTGTCGGCGGTACAAATGCTCTGGATAGAAAAGAATGCTTACCACTGTATCTTTCCTGTTTCGCAATGCGCGAATCAAAAAACAAACAAACAAAAAAAGAACTTAAAAAACGGCCACCTACCCCCAAACATCACCGCTTTCGTTGTTGGCTCACTCCGGTCGATACATAATCACTCATCCGCCCCCTTCTATTTTAGAACGAGCAGGGGCGCAATCCCCTCCCCGAACGAAAACACGATACTGCTCTTTTCCGCTTATTTTATACATTGACGTTAGCATCAGTTTGCTATGGGCACTTTGGGCTTTTGTTTTTTGGCATTGCGCCTTATCTCCAGTGTTAAAAGGATGGGAAGAGTTAGTTATTTTCTGGAGCATTTTTCACCCTTACGCCGACGCTATTGTATTCGTGGAAGAATTTATTACACTAGATGTTCATAACCATTACTAGAAGCTCTATGATGCATTACAGGTTTATATATTATTATTTAGTAAAGAAACTAAGCTCCTATGGAAGTAAACGATAATCCAAATGGTTATAAGTGCATGTAAGAAACTAAATTGCTTTAGTTCAAATGTCATTATAATCGAAAACACATCTTAATAAACTAAATACTACATATGTGGGAGGTTATCAGTTTTGATCCAGAAATTTATATCGTTTTTATTTTATATTAGTCGCTAAAATATTTAGTGAGAAAACCGAGGTAGCAGACATGTGTAATGCTCTTGATGAATCCAACTAGAGTCATTTTAAGGGGCTATCTAGTAATTAATATTAATAGAGATGAGAAACTTTAAATCGCGTAGTTTGTTAATCAGCAAAAAAAAAGTAGTTCTATATGAAAGTAAATTCTGACGCTTCGTCGTATAGCAACAAACTGACGCGTGGAAGGTAAAAATATTCTACATCGGGAAGCTTTTAAATCACTGAGTTTCCTTATTAAATTTAAAAGACAAATACAGAGGTTGTTCGCACATTTTTTAGACGACGTATATTGTATTCACAAAACTAAATTACATAAAATTCATGTATTTTAAATGTTCTATTTGACATACCTTATTCTGAACTATTTTTCGACACCGCAATTTCCAGGATAATAATGCCTTTTGAAGTGTCAGAAGAGGTATTTTATCCCATTCCTCCCGAACAGCTTTCCAGAGTCCAGTTAGGGTTTTGGGACAACGTTTGGATAATGCAGTTATTAAAAGTCCGAAAGCACAAAAATCCATAGGTGACACATCGGGAGATTTAGTAGGAATATCAGTGAAGGGTATGGCTTTGATACCAGTTTTTTCTTCTATTTCTTTTAGGAAATTTACAGTGGATTTTGAAGTGTGACTGCTAGCTTTGTCCCGATGCAGTCTCACAGATGGATGGCACTGTGGGTAAAGAGATGGTATTTCATTCAGAAAAATCGGCGATAAAATACGTTCCTGATAGTATTTGGAGTTAATTTTGACATTTTTTTGCACTCTCTTTATTTTTAACTTGCCATTATAAGAAAAACCAGCAACAATCATGAATCCCTTAGAAAAACTTTCCTTCGATTCTTTGAACCATGTACTTAAAATTTTTTTCTCCCCTTTTATGATAATAAATGGCAATTTTTTTTGTTACAATCATTTAAATACCTATGCTTCATCTATTGTGACAATTATTTTCGATTTTCTTTGGATAAGTGTTTCTCATATAGATGCAACTGTCCTTTGACTAAGGGGATTTTCTTTTACCATTAAACAGCGTACCTTTGCAATAGTCGAAGATGTCCGTTTTTCCCTCGGATACTTGTTTGGAGTTTTTGTCCCACACAAGGCTCCAATTTGACGTTTTTTTCCTTTCTTGTCGATAATATTACCTATCGACGCTTTAGATATCACAAAACCATGACTCTCACATCGTTTTTGGGTAACGGAGTATGCCTATTTCTCTTCGGAAAGAGCGTCAATGTAGCCTTCGAACCACTGCTTTGTTAAATTCGTCGTTTTGAATAAAAACAAAACTTCCAAGCCACAGACGATAATTTTGAATTTTAAAAACATAGTACAATTGCAATTACTTCTTTTGCAGCAAACGAATTTTTATTACCGCTTACCAAAATTGTCTAAAAAATGTGCGAACAGCCTCTGTATCTTACCTTTTGCCGAGTGGTAATCCATTTCGTTTAAAACAGTTGAGTTTTCTGATTCAATTGGAACATCTATATCTGACATTTCCCAAAGTGTAACTATTTTAGACTTCGATTGATTAGTGTATAAACATTTAAATTCCAGCGTAAGTTGTCGGTGTTATTGTAAAGCACGAAGTACGTGTGCCTTTCTGTTCGTAGTTGAAAATAATAAAGGATTATTTTCACCTTTCTTTTGTGCTGGTATTATTTCATGCCTGCGTGAGAAATGGCCAGGATCATTAGTAGGATCTAGATTAGTTTATGTGGATCTAGATTAGTAAGACAGATCATATAAGTGCCGCCCAACGTGGGGCCGAACTTACGGTTGTTAACATGGAGTTAGGAAGTAAGAGGAGAGGCCTTACCCGGTTTTCCCCATAGATTGCTTTGAAGCAATGCCGATCCCTTCATGGAGACCAACACATTCAGTGACTTACCATTAAGATCTAAGGCTTTTGACACGATCGGATGTAAACGTTTTGTAATTACAGTATGCATATAAATGTATGTATTTTCTTTTCCCACAATATTACAGAGTCCTAAGTATGTGAAGAGAATATATTTTTAAAGAACATTTCATTGAACGGAATTAAATGCCATACTTTTCACAGAACAGCTGGCTCAGAACGAAAATATGATTTAAAACTTTTTTAAATACAGGGTATTTATAAAGTCCGGGACCCATTTTGATGTTTGATAACTCATAAAATAATAAAGATAGATTAAAATTAATGACATAAATGGTTAGACAGACTCAAAAAGTTTCATGACCCTTGTCAATGAACTTCCACGTGTGCCGCCGTCGTCGTACGGAGAATATCGAGTCGATATTCAATTTCACGTCAGGTACCGGCAAGCATGTCGGCATCCACAGAGGCTATTGCGGTTGTCATTCTGGCTTTTATGTCATCCATGCTCGACACTCTCCTCCTGTAAACGTTGCCCTTTACAAATCCCCGAAGGAAAAAGTCCAGCGGCGTTATATCGGGTGATCTGGGTGGCCAAGGAATTGAACCTCCTCGCCCAATCTATCTTCCTGTAAAATGATCATTCAAAGAACTACGAACGATTGTACACCAATGAGGTGGTGCACCATTTGTTTCAAAAAGACATGTGAACGAAGCTCTTCTAGTTGTGGAAATACGAAGTTTTCCAACATGTCTAAATATACGACTGAATGAGACCGTCTTTTCTGTAAAAAAGAAAGGCCCAATGACTCGGTCGTGCATTAGTCCACACTACACATTAACCTTTGGGGAATCCCTTTGTGCCTCACGGTATTCATGGGGATTTTCAGATTCCCATATGCGCACATTATGGCGATTAGCGATGCCAGAAAGATGAAAGAGAGAAAAATGCAATTAATAAGCAGAATATTTAGAAATATTTAGAATAATATTTAGAAAAGTCTAGATATTTAGACTGGAAAATGAAATTATTTGAAATTAACCACACGCGTAGGTGATATTTACAAAAGTAAAGATATTCAAACCTGAAAAGGAAAATAAATAAGTTATTCCATCCATAAATGCCATAAGTTTGTTTATATGATCATTATTTTATGAGTTATTAAGCATCAAAATGGGTCCGGGACTTTATAAACACCCTGTATTTATGAGGTATTTCTCCTGCCTTCTTCGCATGCCTTCGTGGTGTAGTGGTCTGCATGCTCGACGCGTAACCCAGAGGTCCGTGGTTCGATTCCCGGCGAAGGCGTTGCTCATTTTTCACCTCTCTTGCTTCAAATTAACCTGATGTCTCTACATATTATTTAAAACTTGTAACTGAATTATTATAAAATGTAAGGGAATAATTCTTTGAATTATACTTATCAGATTTTTTTACCCTTAATTTCACCAATACATATTCTAAATCTCTTCTTTACTACTTCCTTAAGTAAGCGTCTCATAGAATTTGCTTTACAATACCTTTTAACAGATTGCTTTCCAGTATGAACAATTCTTGCTTAAAACGTTTTATAAACATATTTGCCAGCAGAATTTTAATTTATGTTTACAATTAGATGTTAAGGTTGCAGAGTAATTAGGTTATTTGGAAGCAGGAGATGTGAAAAATGAGCAATGCCTTCGCCGGGACTCGAACCACGGACTTCCCGAATACGCGTCGATCGTGCTGACCACTACACCACGAATGCATGCGAAGAAGTAGGGAGAAATACCTTATAAGGTTATTATATATTTAGATAATATGTATAATCATTATAAATTTAGATATATTTAATAACCAGATTTCTTCACAGTAACTTTCACAGGAGTTTATGTATGAATAAATCCTTCACTTACAAATACATTTATAAATAATTAAATAAATATTTACTATTTTGTTAAAGGCTGTTACATGCTTTTTGCCAGCATATGCACAAATACCTACATATATTTAAAATTTTTCATTTTCGGCGTGTGTAAATGTTTAATTTCTGTGCGTTCACTATATTTTTCTAGTAAAGTAATTTACAATAATTTAGCGTACATCAGACATTTTTTACATAAGAAATATGTATAAATATAATTTGAATGAAAATTCCATGCAATTTGTTTTAATACCCACTCAAAGGTCAAGGTTTCTTCGAAATTCCTCCGCGATTTCATTACTCTCTTTAGGCAGACAGCCTTTCATGCCTTACACTAATTAATAAACACATATCCTGAATTATGTGCCTAATTACAAATACTTGAACATGCATAATTTTATATTTACATTCAGCCATCAAGTTTCAAACTTTTGACTTAAAACATGTTTTAGGATACACTCATTATCAAATTTAAACCTTCTAATAAAAATATTTTGACAAAGCACTAATACCTCTTTTAGCGATTTTATCCAGTTTAATAATTCTCTGATAATACACTGGTTATCATAAATTCAGGAAAAATCTAGCAATAACTCCTTAAAAAATAAGCCAAACCGTGTAAAATTTGAATATGTTGCCAAGTAAGAGTGGCTGAGTAAAACTGCAATATGCAAATTAGTGGCGCTGCACTCGGAATACGTCATCTGCGAGGAGCACAAAAGTCCACGTTTGAGAGCAAACCCACATATTTCACTGTGATAGTGACGTCAGAAATCTGAGATAGCCAATTCGTAACAATGACCTGCAGGCATCATTCGCCTGCAGAACTACGATGGAGAGTCACTGGGAGACTAGAGGCAGGACAAAGTCAAACAGAAGTGGCCAGATGGCTAAATGTGAGTCCTTCTTTGGTTCATCGCTGTATGTGCTGCTTTGCTTTTAAAGGCTATCATACTCCATATTGAAGGTACTTTCCCTATAGCAAACTGACACCTTCGGTTTGTTCATTTTATACATGGGCTAATTTCTATACTACCCTAATTGTCTGGTAATTTATTTTGATGTTATTTGATACCATACTATGTGTTGTGTATTGTGGGTAAGTTTCATAAAATTATACATGTAACTTTTCCAGTAATCGTGATTTTGTAAGGTTTTAGTTTTATTTAAACAAAGTTTTATTTTAATTTTCCCTTTTCTATCTCTTCTCATTTCAACTTCCCGTTAGAATAAGCGCGCGTTTCAGCTTTATGCTAATTTGAAGTGGAGCCAAGTTGTATTTAAACGAAAGGTAGAAAACTCTCAGTGTGAGAGAGCTTTTAGTCTCAGACCACTGTTACTCTGTTCGACGTTCGCCTGACTAACTAGTATTTAAATTCTAAGCCTTAGCGCTGTTACGCTATTACTTATTGAAGTAATTTTAAGTGCGTCAGTATTAGTTAAATCTTGCTACGCACCATTTAGTTTAGAGGCCAACCTCGCGTTATAGCTCTGTGAGCAACGACTACTTAATTTCCATTTAGCCTTAGTTTCAATTAATTTGATTGTTCATTTCAGACTCAAGTGCGGTCTTTATTTTCTGTATCCCTCCCGAGTTGCGAAGTGGCTGTAAATAATTGTGGTTTAATAAAAGAGGATTTTAAATCCCTTTAAAGTGCAGTTCTTCTACAACTTATTCACAGTATTCTACCACAGAACATAGCTGCATTCAGCTCCCTGTTCAAGATCAGGACTTAAGACTTAGTTACGTTCACGAAGATGTTTGCCAAGAATATGCACCGAACACTCAGTCCTCACAATTTGAGATTTTTCCTTAATTTATGATAACCAGTGTATTGCAGGGTTTATATTTATTTTAACTAACATTTATTTTAAATTAGTATTCCTTTCCTGTTTAGCCTTCATTTTTCCCTAGAAATGCCCGTGTCAGAGTTTGTAAATTGTAGTAGCACGCGCAGTTTATTCAAATTTAGCGGAAGCTAGTTGAATTAAAATAGGAAAGGAAACCAGAGTGGGAGAGTCTTGCTTTGAAGTTACGCTAGTAAGGTTGCTCGGTAGAATTTAGATCGGCGCGTGTCGGCCTGTGTGCCTAGCTTTGCAGAAGTGCTAGCTTTCAACTGTTTAATCAGTAATCTTGCTGAATCTCAGCGGTAATTAAAAAACGCGGTTAGTTTAGGATCCCAGAGCCTCGTCGGTAGTGTTTTGAAATTTGTTCAACTAGCTATTACTTTCAGTTTCACGTTCTGCTTTAGTTAAACCGCCGGTTTGGCGCAGCTAGTTTGTGAGCGTCAAGTAGACGCATCTGTCATTTTAAAGATCAAAAATAAAAAGGGTTCTAACCTCATCTTACGTTTCTGTGTACATTTACACATAGCCACAATCACTACCCCAGTTTCTGACAAGTTGGGCCAGAGAGATCTTACAGTATAATAAATAATAACTATCTATTTCATATTTAAACATTAACCACATTGTCATCATATCACACTCTATCACAATGAACGTTTCTTTTACGCAGAAGTGCCCTTTTTACGATTTGTATGCAACTGTTGTGTGTCCAATCACTATCAAAGCTGTCAAGGGAGCTTTTAAATGTAAACAAAAAGCGCGCTATCTGGAGACCAAAGCCTGGGAGCAATGCTTCATTCGTAGTTGCGAAGTTGCCTCTTCCTCTCATTCTTACACCTTAATGGTTGATAACGACGCTACAGTTGAGCTAGCCCCATCTACATCGCAAGCTCCACCGGCTGTTGGTTTTATAATGGAAGGTTTGGGATACCTCGTGGAAACAATGCAGGATTCCATGAAATCTGCAGTGACATTCGACGGAACGAGGTCAGTGACTAGCTTCCTAGAACAGTCGGATAACAATTTTCTATTGTATCCCGTCCCTGAAGGGCAAAAAATAACGATAGCAACTAAGCAGCCTTAAGAGAACAGGCATTAAGGTGATTTAACTCTTTGAAGGGCAGTGGTTACCTACAGTAACCAAATTTTCTACTGAAACCACATTTTCTAGTGAACGTCTTACTTACTCGTGTGAGCGGTTTTCAAGACTGACCGTTTCTGAAGTTCCCTTGTAGCTCACTAGATGGCAATCAAGAAACGTAAGCCAATCAAGAGACATAAGCCAGCAGTTGATGCAGCAATTCGCCTTCAAGAAAATAAGCATCAGCCATCTAAGACAGCATCACGACGATGTGCACTCTGCAGCACCAAGAAAATGCCTGTACGAACAGCGTGGGAATGCAGCACATGCAAAGTGGCACTCTGCTTGAAAAACTGTTTCCATGAGTGCCATAGAGACTGATTTGTAGGCATGTGTTCTGTGGGCGGTGATCACTGACACTAACCCCAGAAGTGGTCATTTTATTCCACGGGTCTTGGACAAAATATGCCTAATTGTCGCAAATAATTTCATTGCAACACCTTGTAGGGTTCAACTCTTTAAATCTATAGTTCTAACTAAGAATCCCACGAGCACTTAACAAGCCAATAATCGCTTAAGTGTGTGAACAGAATACTAAGGACTTGAGAAGTTAAAACCCTTTATTATTCAATATATTTACAATCAGTTCCGGCTTGGAACTTTACAATAAAGCCACCACTCGGGCTTGAACTTAAATACTAATAAATTGAACTAAAACTAGCTTAACTAAAGCTCTTAAATAATATAGCCGAAGCTATCAAAATCTAACTAGTTGGCATTAAGTATGAATTAAATCGGCGAAGCCTAGCAAGGGCCTAAGATATGGCCGAGCGTAGTAACAGCTAAGGGAGATGTGGCTAGAAGGCAAACGCGCGTTAGTCAGGAAATCAGACTCTCTCTCTGTTGAAGTCGGTTAAGTTACGACTTAAATAGGACTCTTTCTCATTTACATTAACTGCGTTTCTGAATTCACGTTCTGGCAGGAAATTGTAAGCTGAAATTAGAATAAGATATGAAACATACAAAACTTAAAATAACTGTTAGAAAACGCATAATAAACTTTACAACCTGATATAGAAATAAAACAAGAGTTTTGCTGATAACGTTAGTTGCCTTTTCCTGCCCCTCAAAGAGTTAAAGGCATCGAGAAATACCTTTAACAACGAGAATATTTATCACTGATTTTCTCCTAAAAACTGCTATTTTAAATGGATGAATCTAGGCTAGTTCGGGTAAAATTTAGACTATCAAATTCAAGTTTAGAGGTATATGTAGAAACTCTCTCTAACGTCCTTAAAATGCTATTCTTGAAATTCAGGGTAAAATCGTAGTAAGGTATCCAAAATGGAAAGGCATAAAACACAAATAACTGTATACATCAGAGGAAGCCAAATTTTTGTTAGCAGAAGGTGCACATTAAAATTCAGGAAAATTAAAGAGCTCCAGTTAGATTTTGAAAGAATCGAAGTTAAATATTTATATAATTGGAAAGACAGTTTTACAATAGAATTAATTATCTCAAGTACGTAAAAAATATCGCATCTTTAAATTAATGCGGTTGTTTTATACGTAACTAATTTTTACTGATTTGCGCGACATTATAAATGTCTTTCTGCGACATAATGAGTAGAAAGATTTTAAGCTAAATGTTAACGTTAAAATCAGTTTGTTAGAACTGCACGAATTTATACATTACTTTGTATTCGATTTCTCCAAGCTAGCAACATTTTACTCCCTGTGCTTACAGGCAATTAGACGAAATATGTTGAAAAATGTACAGTTGAAACTTGCATTAGAAAATATAAATTCACGTTGATTTTATTTGGTTGAAAATTCTTTTAGTAATTGCTTTACCGATTTATGAGCTTGTGGGGTTCCACCCTTTGATGTCTCAGTTCAATGTGGCGAACCCCTTAGACTGATAAGAGAATAATCGCTTGAGTGTGTGAACAGAGATATAAGACTCAAGAAGGGTCTTTATTTTTCAAAATAAGTAGGAACCCTTTATTTTTCAAAATAAGTAGGAACACAATCAGCTCCTGTCTCGGAGCGTACAGCAAAGCCTCCACTTGGGCTCGAACTTAGATTAGTAAGAATTTAAACTTAACTAAGGCTTAACTAAAAGATATAGCCGGAGCTATTAAGATTCTGAGTAGTTGGCCCGTAAATCTCAATTAAGTAAGCGAAGCTATCAAGGGCCTGGAGTATGGCCGAGTGTAGTTATAGCTTAGAGAGAGAGGTAGACAAAGGCAAACTAGCGCTAGTCAGGAGCTCGGGCTCTCTAACGAAGTCAGTGAAACATCGACTTAAATACCACTGTCATTCATTTGCATTAGCCGGGTTTCTGAAAATACATTCTTATAAGAAATTGTAAGCTGAAACTAGGAAAGACAGGAAAGGTGCATAAGATAATTGTTATAAAAATAGGATGAAAGTTCCAAGCTTATTCTTAATTCTTACCGCAATGCTTAACAGCCACAATAACTTTTGAGAATAATCACAACTCCTTAGAATTTTTTTCTTTTATTTCATATTGCTATGTAGAATCACTGGGCTTTTTTTCTGAAGCAGGAGACGTGAAAAATGTGCATTTCCCTGCCGGGACTCGAACCCTGAACCTCTCGAATACGGGTTTAGTATGCTTCCAACCACACCACGAAAGCATACGGAATGAAGGGAGAAAATACCTTACATAAACCTTTGAAAAGGCGACTGGGGATTACAGGCCCCAATAGGCTTGGTGGTGTCGAATTATCGTCCACCACCCCTTTTAGTTCATTCGCCACTTGTAAAATCATTAGGTTATTTTGATGCAGAAGAAGGTGAAAACATGCACTGCTCTGTTTCTCGAACCCTGGACCTCTCGAATACGAGTGGAGGATGCTTCCATATTCACTCTGAAGATATGAGAAAAGGAGGGTGAAAATATCTTATACAATGCCCCTTTTAAAGGGCAAAATCCTGTTTGCGATTAATTATCATCCTCCACATTTTAATTCGGACGCCACTTGTCGAATTATTAGTGTTTTGTTTTGTTTTGGAAGCAGGCAACGTAAAAAATGTACACTGCCCTTACCGGTATTTGAACCCTAGACCTCTCGAATAGGCGTCGAGTAAGCTTCCGACCATACCGCGAAAGCATGCGAAAAGAAAGGACAAAATATTTTATAACTAATTATCATCTAATTTAAGGTAAACAATCATAAGAATGATATTTTCTCATCGAAATGAGACGTTTCGAATTTCAGGATAAATTTCAACAAGGAACATACAAATGTGGAAATTACATAATTTTGCTTTATGCCTAAACATTTATTCTTTAATGTGACATTTACTTTTTAATACTTCAATAATGTGACATAAACTTACCTTCGAGTTAATTATCTCTGACAAAAACAACAAAATTTGGATAGCCTGCTCGAACTTCATCGAAATATTACCGAACAAAAGATCTTAATACCTGAATTATATAATTTAAGGGTATACACAGTCCAGTCACATTAATGTGACCACCACGTACTTTCCATGTCAGAGTTAAATAACCAATCACAGAAGGCAGGTGGCAGCACAGTGCAGTTGAGCGTATATAAAGGGTGTGTGAGGGCTTCGGAAAACATTTCAATCGTTGGCGTAATGCAGAAACGAAGCGATTTATCCGACTTCCAAAAGGGCATGATCATTGGCTTTCGGGCCAAGGGTGGAAGCATTTCCGAAACGGCTGAGTTTGTGAACTGTTCGCGTGCCGCCGTGGTAAAAGTGTACCGTGCATGGCAAAATGGGACTGTCCAAAATCAGCGACGTGGCAAATGTGGTGCACCACGGGCCATAGATGACAGAGGCGAACGACGGTTGCGGAGATGCGTTCGGGCAGATAGACGGGCTACCGTTGAGCAACTGACCACCAAAATGAACCAAGGGGCTACCAAAAGTGTCTCCCAAAGTACTATTCAGCGAACATTGCTGCGTCTGGGCCTCCGAAGCAGACGCCTGGTTCGTGCACCTATGCTGACTGCTGTTCATCGACGGCGAAGGCTAGAATTTGCACGCCAGTACAGCAGCTGGACGTCCACTGAGTGGCGACAGGTTGCGTTTTCGGATGAATCGCGTTTTATGCTCCATCGGACAGATGGACGTTGGCGTATAAGGCGTGAAACCTCTGAAAGGAACCACCCTGCAACCATTGCCGGAACGGTCCAAGCTGGAGGCGGGAGCATTATGGTCTGGGGAATGTTTTCCTGGCATTCTCTAGGTTCACTGATCATTGTGGAAGGCACAATGGATCAATACAAGTACGCATCTGTCCTTGCGGACCATGTTCACCCCTACATGCGCATTGTTTTTCCTCAGGATGATGGCATCTTCCAGCAGGACAATGCGAGGTGCCATACAGCTGCCAGTGTACGTGCGTGGTTCGAAGAGCACCAGGATGAGTTTACCGTCCTCCCCTGGCCAGCAAACTCACCTGACTTAAACCCAATCGAGCATCTGTGGGACCATCTCGATCGAGTTGTTCGCGCCATGAATCCTCAACCGCGTAATCTAGCGCAGCTGGCCACGGCATTAGAGTCGGCATGGCTCAACATCCCAGAGAACACCTTCAGGGACCTATGTGACTCTCTTCCTGCACGTCTCGCAGCAGTCCGCTCTGCGAAAGGTGGTTATTCTGGCTTTTGACAGATGGTCACATTAATGTGACTGGACTGTGTAATTCTCATTAGGTAAAATTTTGAGAGCCCAATTCATCGTGATTATTATAACGCCATCGTTAAGTGCCGCGCAGAGATGTATAACACTGATTACATGCTCAGTGACGCGAGGATGAGTGTCAAATTTTGAAGTTGCGAAGGTAATTTGCGATTCGCGTGATTAAGAGAGATAAGTGGATATAACATACGCAATTTAAATACATATAATAAGAGATGTTCGAGCTATAAATACTAGCAAATATCTCACATCTAATGATTACATTTCTCTTTCTAAAATATTCAGAGACGCGGTGGCATATCATTAAGATTACTGGAATGGTTCCAATACGAAGGATATTTTTATCAAGTTTGAAAGGAAAAGTGGAAAAGGAGGAACTCTTTTTGAACTATTAAAGTATATTCAACGACGAGAACGCAAAATACAGTACTTAAAAATGAAAATTTAAAATAAAAACGAATGTATTAGTTCTTAAATATTGGAAAACATGTATAACGAAATAGTTGCTGTAAAATCAACCAGAAGAAGGCAACCGGATTGAATAATTAATCAGAAGAAACATTCTAACTAGAGCTACATCCTACTTACACTTAATGTAAACAACGTGTCGTCACCTTCCTAGACTACCAAACAAATTCTTGTTTCATCTTTAATTTAGAATCCAATGCAATAGGCAATCAACAACCACACATAGAAGTGAAGCATTTATTTTTACATCTGTATGAAGTTATAGAAAGTGAAATGCGAACAGAAGCTGCTCGAACCTAGATTCCTTGAATGCGCGCCGAGTGTGCTACCGTCACCCCACGGAGACATGATGAAAGGATCGAGAAAATACCTTATATAATCTCCGTTTTAAAATGCTGGCAATTAGGGGACCCAATAGTCAAATCCTGGTGGTAAAGAATCATTGTCCACCATCTTTTAGTTCCGGCACCACTGTAGAGTTATCATCTTTTGTAGGATCTTTTGAAGCAGGAGACGCGGAAAATGAGCAATGCCCTCACCGGGAGTCGAACTTGGACCTCTCGAATACGGCCGACGGCACTACCGTTACACCCCAAAGGCATGCTCAAAGGATAAGCTTATAAGGCATTTCTCCCACCTTCTTGGCATGTCTTCGTGATGCAGTGATCAGCACGCTCGGCGCGTTTTGAGAGGTCCATGGTTCGAGTCCCGGCGACGGCACTGCTCATTTTTCATGACTCCTGCTTCCAAATAAAGCCTAATGTCTGTACAAGCTGTTAGACTAAGGATGAAAAAAGAAAGAAAGATTTCGTCACGTGCTTTCGAATACGTGCATGGGATCATCAAACATTGACTAAAAAGATTTAATTGGTTTGTCCCCTTCGTAAATGAAACTGGAACTTTTCTATTATTAGACAATCCGCGCCAGTTTTCTACAGAAAGATATATGCCTCGACATTGCCTATTGATTAGGTAATGTTGGGATAAAGGGACCCAATCGCAAATGCTGGTGGTGAAGAATCATCTCCACCACCGTTTTAGTTCGGGCTCCACTATTGAGTCATATAGCGATACATTTTCCCATATATCGACTCAGCATAGCGTCCACAAGAAATCAAATCAGATTCTACGTCTTCAGTGTCTTTTTGCCGAGTGAGACCAAAAATAAACTTTCAGTTTTGTGAACCGAAAATCCGTCTCTCTTGCCCACTGGCCGAATGGCTGGCTTTTGCTTAGAAATTGTAATTTTAATTGTAAAAATTGCTTTTTAATTCTTTCAACTGTATTTGGTGTTTTATGTTTGAAGAGACATTAGGAATTTTTGAAGCAGAAATAATGGAAAGTTGTGCAATGCCCTCGCCGGGACTGGAACCTGAACCTCTCGGATACACGCCGCGTGTGCTACCGGTACACCGCGAAGGCATGAAGAAGGGAAGGCGAAAATACATTACAAGCCTAGCGTCCGTTCATCACGGGCTGATATCCAATTATTTATAACGCAAATATCACTTTACAGATTAAGAACCTGGCTTCTACTCTATTGATGCATCTTATAATGTAACTCAACACCACTGTCGCACATAAAATTGATCTCACGCTTCCATTTTTTTCGTCTCTTAACTTAAAATCTGGGTCTTTGTTTAAATTCTCATTTCTGGTGAAGATGAGGAAAATCAAAAGGACAGGAAAAATTAAACATAACAAAACAACGCGTTAATTAAAAAAAAAAAACTAACAACTCAAATCCCGAGAAGAGTTAAGAAACATTTGTCATCATTATTATTGACTTCTACTTTTTTAATGTGTGTAAATTGTTCTGTTTTTGGGTAGAGAATGGTCCGTACGTATACACAGCACAAATATACATCAGGAAAAAATGATCCGATTTCCGTTAACCTTATGGGTAACATTGATTTTGCTTACATTGCTGTTTCGACTAAAACGTTTTTTATTTTCATTCATTAATTGCATTTTAAAGTATAAATAATTTATCGAAAAATGCTTCAAAATGGCATTTTGAATTTCTTTCATCCATAATCTTACAATTTACCTCGTCGTTATTCTCTCCATTAAGTTATATATAAAAGGCAATTTGAAATAATTATTAACTGTTGGTATGTCAAACCAATCTGTAGTTGTTATTTCAAGTTGTTATCCTTAGTACTGTTGCGTGCATAGATTGAATGCACACAGAACAGACGAGAGCTTGGTAAAATTTATTTTATCAAAAGGTGCACTTTACATTTCTGAAAATTTCCACAAAAATACTCGTACAGCTGTTCTCAGTATCGAAAAACACAATCAGTATTACACTTTAAACTACTAAGAAGATTAAACACAATGCAACGCAAAGCGTATCTAAAGAGCGAAACTCACACGGAGATGTCTCAACACTCCGAACCCACGCTGAACTAAACAACTACTACTCAGAATTTGAAACTCTCTTCGGTTCCACACAGCCTTTCCTCGAGCCTCCCCGAAAGCAACGCCTTCGCCCGGGAATCGAACCACGGACCTCTCGGTTACGCGTCGAGCATACAGACCACTACACCACGAAGGCATGCGAAGAAGGCGAGACAAATACCTTATATACTCCCCCTTTTAAAGGGCGACTGGGGTTTGGGGGACCTAGTCGCCAAATCGCGGTGGTGGAGAATCATCATCAACCACCTTTTTAGTTCGGGCGCCAGTGTAGAGACATTAGGTTATTTCGAAGCATCAGACATGAAAAATGAGCAACGCCTTCGCCAGGAATCGAACCACGGACCTCTCGGTTACGCGTCGAGCATGCAGACCACTACACCACGAAGGCATGCGAAGAAGGCGGGAGAAATACCTTATAACATAACTTCAAAAAGTGCCTACTGATAAAAATATTAAATCTTAAAACAATATCTATAATATGTAGAAGTTGTAACATAAACTAAATCAAAATGAATGACTCAATAAACATACTTAGAACAGACTTCACCCGCTTTTTGTCATTTTTATTCATTACACGGCGAATTTTTTTAATGAGTCCAGAGAGCACATATAAAAAGAGTTTATAGTGTCCTAATTAACTTATTCCCTTTTAACAAGACAAAAAAGTTCATTGTCTTACCTACTAATAAAAAATAAACAAATTCCCTCGGATATGAGGGGAAAAAATGCAGTAGCCAAAGTGGGCCGAAAACAAAAAGAACTGGTTTCCAAGGCAACGAATAAAAGCCAAAGCAGCATTGCCGAGGGAAGTAACAAAGAATATTTGTAGTTTATTTTTCTCCCGTTCGGTGGCATCAACTAATGAGGAACAATAGCCACGTTGCTGTCAGAGGCATGCTGTGCAGGACATCAAACGTAAGTCTGCCGGAGCAGTAGTACCTCTGCACATTGGTCCATCATCTGATTGGATAGCTGCTGAGCGTACCGCTACGCATTTGCCCCCCACAGTCTGGAAAAGCCTCTTTCTTTGATCTCTTTTTGTGCTGATTACAAGAAGATTATTTTGCAGTCTATGCCAGCGATTCTCAGCTGGTGGTATGCAAAGAAACAAAATTATTAAATTGAAATATCACGTGAAGGAAAAGAGCAGTTAATAGAAATTTTCTGTGATCGAACTGAACTTTAACTGAAGATTTAAAAAAACAATACAACCGTTAACGTTTGGCTGAACCGGAAAAAAAAATGTTGGAGATAAAAATATTTTTTCTGTGAAACGTTGCCAAATTCCAAATTTCAAATTTGAACTTCCAGATGCTCATATTCGCACTAAGATTACGTCATTCAAAATTGGATACCTCTAGGTACCGTTGCTGTATCACAATGCAAGAAACATGTATACATTTATGCAGATTCTTCATTGTTTAATTTCTTCAAATATAATACAGGATGAAAATATTTGGTGGCAACAATTTGAAAAGTGAAACGGACATTCAGAGTGATTCAACGCAAAATGGGAAAACGAAAGGAATAGTCCTTCAGAGACAAAGCCCCCTTTGGACTAAAAAAAAAAATAATAATAATAAAAAAAGAAAATCTGAAAGTTTTCAGATTTTAAATTACGTCCAAAGGGACATTTCTTAAACATTTTGTATGTTACTTTTATTTATTGAATATCATGTTCTTCGCATTTAAACCATAAAATTCAGTTAAAGACAATATCGCAATATAATTTTAAACTGAGCGTATCTTTAGAATTTCCTACACACAGTCTCACGCGCTACAGGTAAAAATGTTTTTTTCTGTACAACCTTGCCATGGCCCGCTTTGAAACCCTCGAGTTTGTTCATCAAAAATTCGTTAAAGTTTTACAAAATATGAAATCGTTCATAAAACAAATTCCAAATTTCAAATTTGGGCTTCCGGATGCCTATAATCGCGGCAGGATGACGGCATTCAAAATTGGATGGCTTTATGTACCGTCTTTTTATCACAATGCCAGAAACATACATACATTTATTGCACATTCTTCATTATTTAATTTCTTTAAATATAATACAGGGCTGCAATATTTTGTGGCAACAGTTTGAAAAGTGATACACACTTTTAATGTTTCCGACGCAAAATCGCAAAACGAAAACAATAGTCCTTCAGGGATAAAGCCCCTTTAGATTAAAAAAAAAAAAAAAAAAAAAAAAAAAAGGTTAAAGGTTTCAAGTATTAAATTGCGTCCAAATGGGTGTTTTTGTTTAACATTTTGAGCGTTACCTTTATTTATTAAATCATGTTCTTCGCACATAAACAATAAAATTCAGTTCAACAGCAATATCGCAAAATAATTTTAAAATGAGTCTATCTTTGGAATTTCCGATACACAATTCCGCGCGCTGGAGATAAAAAGTTTTTTTTTTCCTGTAGTGTGTTGCCATTGCTGTCTTTTAAATCGCTTGAGTTTGTTCATCAAAAATTCGTTCAAGTTTTGGAAAATGTGAAATAGATAATAAAACAAATTCCAAATTCGGGCTTCCAGATGTGCACATTCGGGTGGAAAGGTAAGTTATTCAAAATTGGATGGCTCTAGGTACCGTTGTTTTATCTCATTTGGAGAAATGTATACACATTTATGTAAATTCTTCATTGCTTAATTTCTTTAAATATAATACAAAGCTGCAATATTTGGTGGCAACAGTTTGAAAAGTGATACAACGCTTTAAGTGATTCGATGCAAAAATAAAAAAGAAAAGAAAGGATTCAGGTATTAAATTGCGTCCAAATGGGTGTTCTTTTTTTTTTAACATTTTGTGTGTTACCTTTTTTTATTAAATCATGTTCTTCGCACATAAACAATAAAATTCAGTTCAACAGCAATATCGCAAAATAATTCTAAAATGAGTCTATCTTTGGAATTTCCTATACACAATTCCGCGCGCTGGAGATAAAAAGTTTTTTCCCCCGTAGTGTGTTGCCATTGTTGTCTTTTAAATCGCTTGAGTTTGTTCATCAAAAATTTGTTAAAATTTTGCAAAATATGAAATAGATAATAAAACAAATTCTAAATTCGGGCTTCCAGATGCGCATATTCGGGTGGAAAGGTATGTTATTCAAAATTGGATGGCTCTAGGTACCGTTGTTTTATCACATTTGGAGAAATGTATATACATTTATGCAAATTCTTCGTTGCTTAATTTCTTTAAACATAATACAGAGCTGCAATATTTGGTGGCAACAGTTTGAAAAGTGATAC
>KK115250.1:1595-28995 GCA_000611955.2 Stegodyphus mimosarum | reverse complement strand
TTAGTAAAGACTCCAAGAAGTCGATGCTAATATTGAACTAATTGAAATGAAATGAAAATGAAAATTCGTAACAATATTGTTTCTGATTCAAGTGTACCGATCTTTGTGCCTTCCGTTGGAATTTCGAATATTATAAAATACTGTTGCGTGCGTACGGGTTCCTTATGGATTAAATGCATGAGTCGTTAAAAAGTTAACAAAAATTTATTCCTTCCACAAGAAATAAATCAAAATGTTGAAATATTTCTTCAGAGATATTCGCACAATATCACACTATCTCAAACGTTTAGCAAAACGCAATTCAAAACAGATAAACTAATTCTATCTCACAGCAAAATCGCTACAATCAATAACAGCATTAAGTAAACAAACAGCAGTTAGCTTTAAATAGCTACAACTGAGATGAGGATCGTAGATCGTCGTTCGTATAAGTGGTCTACAGTCAGTTGACAGTACCACTATATTTCTCATTCGTGGCCTTCATGAGCAAGGAATTAATTCCAGATGATGTGGAATAACTTCAATGGCATATGACAGTTTCGCATGGCAATAATTTGGATAAGCAAAGCTCACGTACTGAGTCTTCGGATCATGAGGTAGCCAATCAGGAAACAGTAGCACAAAGTTCTTAAATGTTCAAAAATGTCTATAGTAAATACAATAAAAATACATAGCAAACTGCAAAAATAACAGAAAATCCAATAAATAAGGTAAAAATAATAAGTATGTACAAGTCCCAAAATTTAATTTTTTCGTTCGGCTGAGCCCGAACTCTCAATCTCATCTTCCAAAAGAATAATCGTTTTAACCGCTCGGCTATGCATTTGTACTATCAAGTGCAATATAAATTATCTGAATAAATAATTGACTCAGATGAGGTGTTTAAATTCGGCTTTTATAAGCTTTTGAATTAGCACGAGATCATTCTTTCGCTTTCTCGATTTTTCTGGATTACAAAAGCAATTACGAAATATTTATTTATTAAATATTAAATGCACCCGCTCTTGTATTTTTACTTTTCCGGCTCAGCTTTCTCTTACAATTCGTCACGCGCTGTATTGCATGGGAAAATAAAACAATTTTAATTACAATTATAAATATATATAGCCAAATAAATATAAAATCCGTAACAATACTTTCATAAGACTTTTATATTGAACTTATTTTACCCTGTTGAATTATTTTTGTGTGAATCTGATCCTTTTAAAAATTGGTATCAGAATCTCCTTTCATGGAGTCTTTCCTATCATTTGTAATCATTACTTCACGTTACATTGCATTACTTGAAAATAGCGTTCCCTCGCTTTGAAGGGTACTGCCAATAACGAAACATAAGCTGTTTAAGTTACTTTTGATTCTTTTCGCCAAACATAGTTGTCAGAGTATTATCATCCGGCAAATTATAAGATGTTTTGCTTATTTTTCCAACTTAAACAATTTGTACCACAAAAAGGCTGTTAGTCTCGAAACATGATTTTACGTTGATTTAATTTAAATATCCTTAATTGTAAACGCGTTGTTTTGCTGTTTATTCCAGTTTGTTTCCATTGAACAAAGTGTAAAATATTTATCTTCTCTACTGTTCAACAAAACATAATTTGTATGAATGTATATTTATATGTTTCTCGCATTATGGAAAAATGACGGCACCTAGAGCAACCAAATTCTGAGTACATTCACTTGGTATCCCACCCGAACATGTGCACATCGAACCCGGAATTTTGAATATCAAAAGCGATTTTTGATCATTAATTTAAAAGAGCGTTAGCTCGAATAAGCTCTTAGTCTTGAAACGAGATTTTGTGTCGTCAACTATAAAGGCGAATCACTTTTCAAATTGTTGCCACCAAATATTATCGCCCTGTATTAATTCTAAAAATTTAAATATTGAAATATGCATGTATGTATGTATGTTCCTCACACTGTGAAAAACGACGGAACCTAGAGTCATCTGATTTTGAATTAAGGTAGTCCTCCATTCAAACACGTTCACCTGAAAGCCCGAATTTTGAATTTCGAATTTCTTATTCCATATTTTGTAAACCTTTAATGAATTTTTGATTAACAGAATCAATGATCTGAAAGCGACCAGTAACAACAGGTTACGGAATGAAATATTTTTATGTCCAGCGCGCAAGGCTGTACATCGAAAATTTTAAATTTGTTATTTTTAAATATTTTGTGATTTTGCTGTTGAATTGAATTGTATGTAATTGTGAAAAATATGATACTAATTAATAAAATTGACACATAAAACGTTAATGATAAAAAGGCAAAAATGGAATCATCTTACTAAGAAAACTGAATATTGATTTGATAAACTGAGAAAAGTCTGAAAATAACATAAAACCGTATACCAACACTTAACACTGCATCGGGAAAAACATAAACGTACGCTGTTGTGCTGATTTTAAAATTTTTGCAGTTTTGTTGTTGAATTGCATATGGATGGCATGTGTGTAAATAAAATTATGTTTATTAATGAAGTTAAAAAGACAAAAAGAGTTGAGTTAGCAGGAGTAAGTGCAACAGGAGACTGATAGACTGCAAGCTCAGCCAGAGCGTAAAAGAACCTTAACAAACCCTTTTGGGTGTCATTAAAATCTGAACTCTTCAGATGTTGCTTTTGTTTAATAATTTGTGGGAATTAAATGAACTATTTTGTAAAAATTCAGGGATTCACTAAAATGTAATGTACAATATTTGTCTTTCGAATTAATGGCACTGTACTCAGTAGCAATTGCAACAACTAATTTTGAACATACATAGTCTTCCTTCCGAATATGGGCACCTCAAATTACGGCATTTTATTTTCGAATTTGTTTTATATTTATTTCGAATTTATTGAACTTTTAATTAAGAACTCAGCTATATAAAAGCTTTGTCTTGCCTCTCTGCAAAGTGTATGCTATTTATGTTTCAAACGTAATCAGTTTGTGCAGCACCAGTGTACCAGTGGTGGGATTATATGGCGCTTACATTTACATAATACTTTAGATATATGTTTTACGTTATGTTAACATTTTTAGATGTATGTTATATTTTTAGACATATGTTTTTAGGTTATGCTAACATTTTTAGATGTATATTAAGTTTTATAACACTTTTAGCTATATATAAATTTATATAACATTTTTAGATAATAATAATCATAGTAATAGAGTAACTATGTGGAGACAGAATCACTTAAAATGTATTTAGGTTTTTTTGCTTTTAAAAGAAATACTGAAAATATACCTGCAAATTCTAATTGCCTTATTCCTAACAGTGTGTTGACTATTGGTAAAATTTTAAGCCAGGTGATTATAAAAGATCCAGATTTGTACAATATTTGATTCTTCATTCATCCTATTATTTTCTTATGTGCCACGGAGTGTTTACAATCTGTAACAGAACACAATCCTGTGCAGTTTGCAACGCTTTTGAATTAGCATGCCCAGACAGACAGGGATAAGCAAAAATTAATTAGAAAACTCAGTGCTTTAAAAGAAATGTGTTTCCACTGCCCGAACTAACATACACTGGTGTGCAAAAATTAAGGATGAAGTCGAAAAATTAGCATATCAGCTGAACGAAGAGGCAGAGCGGACAGAAAGACCAATCAGGAGATTAAGTAAGGTGATGTACGGTAGCACATGCGCAGATATGCAGGTAGACGTAATGGGGGAGTGTCTGAGTAGTATAAAGCATGTTGTCGGTGTAAGATCAGTATTTCTGGCTCGTATAGCAGTTAAAATCACACCGAGTTGCTGCCTCAGCGAGAAATGGCGAATAATCAATCTGTTAGACGATATCTCGATACTTTTACCCGAGGTCGAATCATTGGAAAGTTGGAGGAAGGCCGCAGGGTGACAGGTGTGGCTGCAGAGTTCGGAATTGCTCACAGCATCGTTTCACGACTTTGGAGACAATTTCAAACTACAGGAACAGTTATCCGTGGGTTTAGTAGTGGTCGTCCACGAGGAACCACACCCGAAGATGACCGGTATATTCCCTTACAGGCCAGAAGAATCAGGCGGCAGACAGCGGGAGAAATCGCTAGACACACGACACAGGCGACTGGACGACCGATATCGCGTTTCACCGTGGCCAGAAGACTGCACGATGGTGGTCTGTTTGCACGACGCCCTATACGGTGTGTACCTCTAACAGAGCGGGGAACACGCAATAATCCCTTCAACATCATCAAAAGGGACTGTTTTGGAGGTCGCGGAGTTCTCGTTCGAGCAGACATAATGCTCGGTAGCCGGACCGACCTTCATATCTCCCAAGGAGGTTCGTCACCTGGGACTGCTATTGTAACGAGGTTCTTCTTCCTTACAATGCGTCTTTTCACAAGGGCTATGGGTCCTGAGTTCCTCTTCATGGACGACAACGCTCCACCTCATCGCACAGTTACTGTCGAAGAGCTGTTGGAGAGTGAAGATATTGAACACATGGATTGGTCGGCAAGGTCTCTGGATCTAAATCCCGTCAAGCATGTACGGAACTTACTAGGGAGACCCGTGGCAACACGTAACTTATCGCGAGTAACGATTCCGAAACTGCAACTGGTGCTACAAGAGGAACGAGCAGCAGTGTCTCAACAGCTCATTAACAACCACATATCCAGCATGCACAAATGATGTGAAATCTGCCTAGCAGTCAGGGGAGATCATATCCCCTGTTAAAGACCGAATGTTTCTTGCTGGACACCCATCACAGGGATGTTTCGGCTTTCAGTCGCATTGCGCTCCATGCTACTTTTTCAATAAAGCTTCTTTTTATTCCTCTGATTTCTCTTTTAGTAAGTGTTGCTTACATTACTCATGTCCTTACGTATTGAGGATCTTACGGTATTAAATGTGTTGATTTGGAAAGCTTTTGTACAAAGTTATATTGAAAAAACTGTCTCGTCCTTAATTTTTGCATATCAGTGTATTTTCCATGCCCCAGTAGGTTGGCAACAGCAAAAGCGGAAAATGTTTAATTTTTCCTTCAAATGTAATTTCTTTCTTTTTGATTAACAAATTAAACGATGTAAACGCAACCAACGCAGTTCTTTAATTCATAAAATAGCAGTCTGAAATATCAAAGAAAAACTTGTTTTAAGAGATGTTTATTGCGTAGCTGTTAGTGAGTAAAACATTTATTATGTACGTTTTATTTTAACTAGCTGGACTCTTTAAAATCGTTACAGATTTTTTAATTTATACAATAGCTATTTTAGGCAAATAGCTGTGAAAGCGACTAGTTCAAATGTATATTTTATATTAGAAAATATTTGTTTTATTTTTAAGCTATTTAAAAGCAATTTTTGTTTTTTAATATGATTGATTTAAAGCAGGGATTCACAACCCTTTTCTTGCATCAACTGCTTATAAAGAAGGGTTTTCTTCATTAACTCCCTTGCATTTTTCTTATAATATACAGCACAGCATAATCATAATGCAAATAATTGCAAACAAATAACTTTGAAATGGCAATTAGATTATGAATGTGAATGTTTTTTATAAAATTGCGGTTAATTAAATTGAATCAACGTTTATTATTTTGGTATTATTATTATTTTTGCTTTTACAAATATCAACAAATTTTGGCCAAGGGAAAGTCACTAATTGGCCAAAAATTTGATATTAACGAATGTGATGTTTGGGCTGGATATATAGATAGAATTCCTTTTAACATTTTATGTAAAAGTGCTTAATTCTTGGGAATTATTCAACCTGTTTCTTGTTTTCCATAGTATGTTATTGACCTGACTAAAGCCTGCTTCCACAGGGAAGAGCGAAAAGTCAATAATGTTGGTCCGGTACAACTTTAATTTGGGGATATTTTTCTCGGATTACTTTTAAATTCCAAAAATTATCCTAACCATGGGTTTTGAATAAGACTTGGCATATTTGTACGATAAATCTTTATATCAATTAAGAAATAATTATAACTCTTATTATACATTTTTTAATCATTGGAGTCCTGATTATGTTGATCGACTGCTAGTGCATATTCGGCTGTCATTGTAGACTCTCTTTAAAATTTTATCGACCCCCCCCCCCATTTAAAACCCCTGATTAAACGAAAATGCATTTAATTCGTGATGTATGCAATTTAAAGTGCTTTTATAGAATGACGTTATATTTTGTTTCATTTTTGAAATATGTAGAAGATATACAGTAGTCCCATATTTAATGTACATGCATATTAATTAATATTGTTGCGTGCGTACCGGTTCGTCATGGATTGAATGCACAAGTCGATAAAAAGTTGAAAAATTTATTCTTTCCACAAGAAATGAAACAAAATGCTGAAATATTTCCTCAGAGATATTCGTGCAATATCACAATATCTCACAGTACTTATACTATTTTGAACTACTACACTATAAACAGAACTCAAATTCAAAGTACGGAGAAAACTAATCCTATTTCACCGCGAATTCGCTACAATCAATAACAGCACTAAGTAAACAACTACGGTTCGCTTAAAACAACTACTGAGCTGAGCTGTTTTAATGCGGCTTTTATAAGATTTTAATCCTGCACGAGATCAGTCTGGTATTTTCTCCATTTTTCTGAGTAGCAAAAGCAATTGCGAGATATATATTTATTAAATGTTAAATGCACGCGCTCTTGTATTTTTACTTTTCTGACGTAGCTTTCTCTTAAATTTCGTCACGCCCTGCGTTGCACGGGAGACTAAAACAATATAAATCATTATTATACTAAAAGTAACTAAATAAATACAAAATCCGTAACAATATGCTATAAAATGTTTGGTATTCCACTTAAGCCATCTCTGCTGATAATTTCTACTGATGAAGCATATTAAAATTTAAACGAGCCCATTTGGGCGAGGGTTAAAATCTGAACCCTTTCAGAATTTTTAATCTTAGATTTTTCATCTTATTCTTTATCTTATTTCTTTTCCATTTCTACTTAAGTAACATATATTAAAATACATTATTATACATAGTTATTAAAGAAATTTATGACGCGATGTGTTACGTATATGTTAAAGAATAGTGTAGCCTATATCTATAAATGACTGCTGTTTTTCTGTATTTTTATTCGAATTTTCGTTAGAGTATTATATGTATTACAATAGCTGATTTAAACTCTGGGAAAAAATTTTCAATAATTTCCTATTTCAGTATAAAATGTATAAGATCTGAAATTATAGTTAAATTTTTATTCATGCGTTATTGATAAGTCTTATCTCTAGAATTTAGTACAAAATTTAATTATTTATTAAAAAATACTAAATTTTAGTATCTTTTATTAATATTTTAATAATTACGCTTACAATTTTATTAACATCTGGAATTAAGTTTTTTTTTAATTTACGTTCCCCCCCCCTGCAAATAAAATGAGAACGCACCAGTCAGTATTCTTCAAATTATATTTAAAACCATTACTCAATTTCTGAGGATTTACCAGTGTAAAAATGGCAACTGTTATCATTTCATAGAATGCAGCACTATAATGTCATCCATTTCCTTCCAGTTCTGCGTTTGAATCATTCTGAAGTTGGTAAAAATTAACAAGAAACGATAAAAAAATTCGCACCCATGGTAAAAAACAGCAACGC
Source organism: Stegodyphus mimosarum (assembly GCA_000611955.2). Classification (NCBI taxonomy): domain Eukaryota; kingdom Metazoa; phylum Arthropoda; class Arachnida; order Araneae; family Eresidae; genus Stegodyphus; species Stegodyphus mimosarum. The sequence goes on along the minus strand of KK115250.1, from coordinate 21,429 downwards.
TTTCAGAATTTACTCACTTTCAATTTATATTTACCTGTTCCAAAAATATCTGGGGAAATCATATCTACTTATCAGTTTCAAAATTTTCCCTAGTTCCAGTTATGTAGAGGAAATTTATAAAATGACTTCATGTTTGCTTTGTGACATTCTGCTGCATGTTACACGCTTAGTGATTTTTGTCTTTGCCCTTTTCCGTGCGTGAGCTTATCACACCAGAATAATATATCATAGTAGATAAATATCAAAAACGTTATTACTGTTAAGAATGAAGAATGCATGATTTATGCTTTTTTTTTGGATGAATTGGTTTTGAAATTAAGGCTAGTAATCCCAAGCAATATGTGCAGGTTGATCGATACGCTTGAAACCACATAGTGTTTCGTCGTCAACTCTTAGTTGTAAGATAATAAGCTTCTCATTAAAAGTTCTTTTCGTTAAAAAATTGTAATGATTATAAGAATTATGTAAGGCAGTTAGATTTCTTTATGTATTTTATCAAGCTATAAATATAAGAGCAATTATAACAACAGAAAACTTTTATTTAGACTACATGTGGCGAACATGAAATATGAAAATGGTAATGTAAAATGAATTTGGACTTGGCAATGGAATATTGCTAATCTGTATTGTTCTCGATTTAGTTTAATTTGTGTTTATTTTCTTAGTAAGCTAACGTGGTTTTTGTTACGATATTTAAATACCTTCTAAATGACTGTCACTAAAAGGTCGAACCACAATTCGAACTAAGGAATTTATCAGCTTCCACTCATGCTTCGATTATCAGTGGTACCTTTATACATACGTTAGCAACAAAATGCATGAAGACACTTCCCAGAAAAGACTAACCACTACGTTCAAGGCTTATCAATATGTGCTTTATTCTTGATTAGTGGTAATAACTTAGCCCTTTTTACCTTTTCAATGGCGTTTTAATGAGTTATCTACTTTGCAAGTTAGATTGAATGCATCATGGTAATGTGCGAAACAAAGACTGTTAGAATAGTAAGAACCCAATATAACTTAATGTTAATTAAATGAATAAAATATATTGCTGGCGTGCACTAAAAGTGAAATAAATCTGTTATATTAATAATGTAAGACATTAATAAGGTAAGGATTCACTATTTAATGTTTTAAAACTAAACGATGATTGCACGATAACTGTAGAAAAGCACAAATTTCTGAGTATATCTAATGGAATGGGATATTAGTACGCGTTCAAAAATTAAAACTAGCACTGTTAGCTTAAAACAACATCTAAAGAAATGCAGTTCGATTTAAAGGAGTAAAGCAAGCTTCATTGCTGCTCTTAGAAATAAAATTGTCATATTTTGCCAACAGGTAGAGCAACAATAGATTAAAATGGGTTTTTGGAAAGCGTTTCGTGTACTTCTTTGAAAGAATCCCCGTAGAAGAACAATAGGGGAAAACTTTTACTTTAAAGAAAATTAAAGGGGTGCAAAACAGTGTAGCTGTATTCAGTGTGCAAATTATATATAGGTTTTCTTTATTTGTAGAATAAAATAGTTAAATGTTTGTATATGTTATTTATAAATATAATTTTTTGTTAATGAGCTGCTCATTAAAAATGAAAATTGAATAGCTATTACTTTCTTTTTTTCATATATTATATCATAAAACCTAGAGTACCTCCCTTCTCATCAATGATATTGCTTATATTTTATCGATCTGTGAAAAAAATCTCGAATTGCTATATTTGAATTAATTTGTCAGTCATTATAGAGACGAATGAAATCTTTTAACCATCAATTTAAAATATGGTTTACATTTCCGGCGTTAAATTTCTAGTTATTTAAAGTATTTTTCTTGAAATGTCAAAGTGCAAAATCTAGGAGCAACGGTTCTAACATTAAAAATTAGTTTTACATTGATTCAGTTCAGGAATTCCATTCATTTATTGAATTTGCATCTTAATTCATTTAATTAAAATCCAGCCTCATTCAGTTTAATTTAGGGAAACATTAGTATTTCTACACAAATATGTTGCCTGAAATTAGATTATTTTTTATTTTACAGAGGTGAAATTATTTTAACTAATTTATTAACAATAAATATTAACGCTAACATATGATTTGCGACATTTAGCATCTATTCAGCTTGTACCAAAATGTAATTTGTCGTAAGTAGAGGTAGTAGTTTCATGCATTCTCATTGTTTTTGAATTCAAATTCAATTCATAAAATGTTAAACTATCATTTTAATATTCTAGAAAGATATTTTACAAAATATTAACTAGATACAAATCTCTGTCTGTCATTCTCAAATTATTTTGGTTAAACGTATTTTGTTGACTGTTATAGATGAGCCTTTCTATTATTACGTTTTTGTGTATTTATTTCCCCCTCTCTTTAAATTTTCATATAAACTTAAAAATCTCAATGTTATGTCTCTGAAAATAATTCACTAATTTTTATTTCTTGTTTATGAGTTTTCAAATTCTGTAAATATTAAATACTTCTATTTCAAAATTATTCTAAATTTTCATTGTATATTGCTGTTAAAAAAAGTATGTGTATCCGAAATCTTTACTTAAATTAATAGAAAATACAAAGACTCTTTATTTTAATATTATTTTACTTACACGCTGTGCGACTGAATTATTTTTAATTAAACGATAAAACTTGGTCACAAAATGCATTATAGTATTTGGCTTTTATTTTCCAGCTGTTGGTCATACATACTTCAGATGGTCATACTAAATTACAAAAATGTTTATGTGACTCAAATATCGATACTATAGGATTTATATTTTAAAACAATCAACTTCGTATACATTATGAAATATAATTAATTTTGGTTTCTCAGTCCGTATATTTCGTAAACATATTTAGTAAAAATTTAATTCATTTTAGTAAAAAATTAATTTATATTTAGTAAAAATATTTAGTAAATATTTAGTAAAAAAAACAGTTCTGGTTTCCGTACGCCATAAACGAATGAAATATTTAATTTTATAGCTTTTAAATTAGTTTTAGTGCTACAGATTTTAGTATTATTATGTGGTATATTGTACATTATAAAGAAAAATGTCAATGAAAAAACTATTTTTTAAAAAGGATCTAAGCAAGAAAAATGTTGTGAATCCCTGATCAAAATGTATGCTATATGTTTATAATCTTTCTTTACAACGGCACAAAATTTTCTACATTGCAGATATTGCATTTTGTGTTAAACAATATTTGTTATTATTAGTTTAAGAGGAATACTTTTCATTATTAAGCGTTTAATTTGTTGAAGCCTGGAAAATTATAAATATCATCAAAAATAACAAAATAAAATTCTAAGCTCAACATGGATGAGATATTATGTCAATTGATTCTATGATTTCAACGTATAATTAATTATCAATCAATTGTTCTTTGTATTTATCGTACATAAAAATGTCTGTACCACAAAATAAATTTTGTGTTTGTTTTTGTCAATACAAAATCTTCCCTTTATTTTTCGGTACAAACAATAAATTTCTGTTTCTAAGGATAAAAATGTCAGGACCAGAAAACAAATAGATGTTTCTAAAGAATTACTTTTTTATTAATTTTACCGAAACGTAAGTTATGGATGGGAAAAAAGAGAATTATCAGAACTGAACGTATCTGCGCGTAAAAAGAATGGGCGCTTAAATAACCATGTTTTATTTATGCAACTTTCTTTGAAAACACTTTAAATCATTTCTTTTGTTGAAATATCCTAAGAAATGGTTTGCTGGTTGATTTTTATTTAATCAATTCTAAAAGAAAAACGGAATTTTCATTAGCATACATCCGCATCAAGCAGCTCCTTTCAAAACAATAAGACGCGACAAAAAAATTCTTTGGCATGCTGCCAAATTGAAGAAAGAAAATTCTTGTTATATATTTAATGACTCTCTTGGTTTTGTGCCGAGATCCTTTTCAAACGTTAAGACGGATTAGCGAATGTATACGGGAAAGTGAGAAAATTCAATAAAAACTTTCGCACTTTTAAGTAAGAATAACCTTGGGAAAAGTCGTACAAATCATTTGAAGCGAAACTAAACCCAGACGGTAATTCTTCTTTCTGTTTCTATTATTTCATTTATTATTTCTATTTAATGATTTTTGTATTAGAATGCGTAAGCAAAGATATGTTACTAAATAAGAAGAGCAAGCAAATAAATTATAATTCTCAACTTTTAAAATTTTAGCGTGCATGAAGAAAGCAAATAACATTTAAATTTCAATTAAGAATGATCTGACTCACTAAAAATGTCACACGGTATTATTAGTTTTGGTTTATTAAAGGAATTAATTATATACATATATACATCTAGCTGTATGCTGGGGAATCACATTCCAAACGCACCACATTCCCATCATTGCATTCGTTTACGGTCTCCTGACTCTACGTTATTCTCTAAGTATCATTGGGTAATCTCTTCCACTAATTTAAGTAGTCCTTGATATTTCGGCTGTGTTCCAACTGGGGGACCTGTAGTTTTAGGAACAAATCTCATCAGAACGATTTCTCCTCGTTCAAATATTAGCGCTCGACATCTCTATCGAATTCTCTTTCATTTTCGTTTGTTGGTCTTCAATTTTTCCTCGTGTTTGTTCTTGTACTTTGCGCCGGTTACTCCATGAACCTGCTTCTCCGCCTGCTAATTTCCTAAGGATACCGTCATTAAGTCTGGTCGAATCTCCATGTAAAATTTCAAATGGTATTTTATTCGTAGTTTTATTCATCATGTTGTTCAGATTTCTTTCTAACTCTTTTATTATGGAAGCCCAATATCTGTGCTGTTTGTTCAACTCGTTCCTAAAACTGTTCTGTTGACACTGTCTGCCATACTATTGGCTTGAGGGTGTTTGCTAGAATTCAAATTATGATGAATTCCATTGTCTGTATATTACTACGTAAATTGACGAGAGGTTAGAGAAAATTATTTATCACTTATAATTCTTTTCGGTAGATCAAAATTATTAGCAAAATCCCTAAAAGACTTCACAAAAAATTTTGGTGCTTAAATTTTTCACTGCAAAAATTCTCCCGAACCTGGTCATTTTATCAATTATCACTAACAGTTCCTGATTTCCTGTTGAACGTTTTTTGAAAGTGTCCAAATGATCCATATGAATAACAGCAAAAGGTTTTTCACTAGGTTTTTATGGGATGTAACAATCCTTGTTACCTTGTTGTATAGTAACAATCCTTGCCACCTATCACTTTAGTCATGAGGCTTTCAAAGCACGCTGATATGTGTCTCCCTACATATTGTTGCGTTTTACGGGTTCGTGGATTTGAGAGTATCCGATGAAAACAGGATGCAGAACAATAAAAAGCACAATTTATTTACAGGAATCACTATTTACAGCACAGTTCCAAAATCACCTTTAAAAGCGTCGAAAATCTGCAATAAATACGCTGAAACAATCAGCAACACAGCTTCAGGCTGTAACTGTAAAGGTAGCTTCACGGCAACACTAAACTTATAATAAACACCGTGGAACAATCACCAATACACTGTCAAGCTATACTGTAAAAGTAGCTTCACGGCAAAGCACTATCTCAATCGCTTTCCGTTCACAAAACTGTCGCGTTGCTTAGCACTCACAGTAAGCAGCTATTCTCGCAATCCTCACAACTAATCACACTCTATCACACCGCTTCTCAACTAACTGCTCTCAGAAACGCAAGGGTTTATGTAGTTTTTCTTTAAGTTCCACACGTTTCGAGAAATATCTCGACAGGAAGTTATTCTAGAAGCTTCCCGATTGGACCATGGAATATCGCCTATTTGGTCGCCAAATGGGCGATAAAGTCGCCAATCTGGCAACCCTACCGTACACCATTTTATGGCAACCCTAGTGCTATGCCGGAAAGCTTACATACAGGCGCAACCGCCGAATTTTTCGCAACAATATCATTTCATACCTGGAAACCAATAGAATTCCTTAATTTTCGTAATTGTTCTGTTATAATAATTATGACGAAAAAAAGAAAGCAAAAAAAGTGACCAAGTAAATCGTGTTTACTACCCTTTTCCGTATGCTTTTTAGGATTACGTATACGAGTAGCAGTCTCTGTATTCCATTCACCACGGTTTTCCCAATTAGCCTTTTTTATTTCAGTTCGCTTTTCTTGTTTCTTCTTGAAAATATGTGTGATTCTTTTCAGTTGAGTTTCAGTTTCTTTTCAGTGCTGAATCTTAAGTATTTGCTTAATCATCATCGCTTTACTGTCTAACAAATGTTTTCAGCTGTACTCGTCATCGTGTCATCAGCTTCCGATACTGGAGATCTCAAAGCATCAACATGAGACAACTATTTTGCCCTCCGAGGTTTTATCTCAAAATCATATTCTTGAATTAAATAATACTTAACGGCTTGTTTGAAGATTCGTAATTCTCGCAGTCATTTTTAAACTTACAGCTGCCTGTTTAGTTTTCTCCTGGGATAATGAAGCTTTTTTTTTTCTTTTAATCTGTTATTGTTATGTCCTTATTGGTCCTAATGTTCCTAATTGGGACTATCGTTTCACCGTCAGTAAATTCCAACACTGAAACACGAATTCCATGTCTGTTTTGAAACACAATCAGTCCATTATTCATATTGAGGATATAATTTAATTTAGTTTACACACCATTCCATTTTCGCGAATGGAACTTTATTAGCACACCTTATGTTAAGAATGTCACTATTTTTCCCTAAGCCAACATTTAATCGTTTAACATCTCTCTTCCGAAAAGCATATGTTTGTGCCTCGTTATTTACAGTAAATAAATTCGAGGTTGCTGTGATTTCGTAGATTCTCATTAAAATGTTGACTTTACCCATTTCACCACAGATGCATGATTTATGTTTCCGATTCCAAATTTTTTTTTCTTTCTGTTTGTACTGGAAGTCGCAATTAGGAGGCTACTGAAGATCAGACTCATATTGCTTCCTGTATCTACCGAACATACCATCTGTTCACTGCCGAAAATCGTTGCATTCTTCAACTATGCTGAAGCGATGAAAATGCACTATCGCAACACTTGTAGAGACATTAGGTTTTTTAGAAGCCGGAGAGATGAAAAATGAGCAACGCTTTCGCCGGGAATCGAACCACGGACCTCTCGGTTACGCGTCGAGCATGCAGACCACTACACCACGAAGGCATGCGAAGAAGGCGGGAGAAATACCTTATATACTCCCCCTTTTAAAGGGCGACTGGGGTTTTGGGGACCCACTCGACAAATCGCGGTGGTGGAGAATCATCATCCACCACCTTTTTGGTTCGGGCGCCAGTTGTAGAGACATTAGGTTTTTTAGAAGCCAGAGAGATGAAAAATGAGCAACGCCTTCGCCGGGAATCGAACCACGGACTATTCGGTTACGCGTCGAGAGTGCTGACCATTACACCACGAAGGCATGCGAAGAAGGCGGGAGAAATACCTTATACACTGATCCTACTTCTTACCGTCTATCAATTCTACGCGACTCTCAGTCTGACGCGGGACGCATTTGACGTTAGAAGATAGAATGTTTACGTTTGCACATTTAGAGGCTGTTCGCACATTTTTTAGACGATGTATATTGTATTCGCAAAACTAAATTACATAAAATTCTTGTGTTTTAAATATTCTATTTGATATCCCTTATTCTGAACTATCTTTTGACACCGCAATTTCCAGGATAATAATGCCTTTTGAAGTGTCAGAAGAGGTATTCTATCCTATTCCTCCCGAACAGCTTTCCAGAGTCCTGTTAGGCCCATATCACACGACGTTTGTTTCACACGAACAACTGTTTCGGACAACTTTTCTGCCTGGTTTACTATTGAAAGAAAGACGCGCGATTTTTTCCTTCCATTCGGAAAAAATTGCAGGTTGTTAGTTTTCAACCAATCAGCTTTCAGCTTCGAATCCTTCATCACGCTAAAAATAGCTAATTTTGGTAGCCCTAGCGTAGAACCAGTTTCTCTTTTATATGTTAACCCCAAAGTGATCTATGGTGATTGGCTGTTGTATATCACAAGACAAGGCAGAAAATTGTTCCAAACAGTTGTCCTTCCGAAACAAACGGCCGTGTGATAGCAGCCTTAGGGTTTTGGCTCAACGTTTGGATAATGCAATTTTTAAAAGTCCGAAAGCATAACAATCCATAGGTGACACATCGGGAGATTTTGTAGGGACATCAGTGAAGGGTATGTCCTTGATATCAGTTTCTTTTAGGAAATTTACAGTGGATTTTGATGTGTGACTGCTAGCTTTGTCCTGATGGAGCCTCACAGATTCATGGCACTGTGGGTAAAGCGATGGTATTTCATTCAGAAAAATTGGCGATAAAATATGTTCCTGATAGTATTTGGAGTTAATCTTGACATTTTTTTGCACTCTCTTTATTTTTAACTTGTCATTATAAGAAAAACCAGCAACAATCATGAATCCCTTAGAAAAACTTTCTTTCGATTCTTTGAACCATGTACTTAAATTTTTTCTCCCCTTTTATGACAATAAATGTCTCTTTCTTTGTTACAGTCAATTAAATACACCCATGCTTCATCTATTGTGACAATTGTTTTCCATTTTTCTTTGGATACGTGTTTCTCAGATAGAATTCTGCAGCGTGTCTTGCGTTGAGCGATATGCTTTAGAAGAAGACGACGCATATTGCATTTTTTCGCTTTCTTAAGATTTAAATCAACGTTTATCATTTTGTTTACAGTGGACACCAAGAATTGTAATGATTTTGCAACTGTCCTTTAACTAAGGGGATTTTCTTTTAACATTAAACTGCGTACTTTTGCAATAGTCGAAGATGTCCGTATTTTTCCTTGGATACTTGTTTGGAATTTTTGTCCCACTTGAGGCTCCAATTTGACGTTTTTTTTCCTTTCTTGTTGATGATATTACCTATCAATGCTTTAGATATCACAAAACCATGACTCTCACATCGTTTTTGGACAACGGAGTATGCATAATTCTCTTCAGAAGAAGCGTAAATGTAGCCTTCGAACCACTGGTTTATTAAATTCGCTATTTTGAATAAAAACAAAACTTTCAAGCCACAGACAAGAATCTTGACGTTTAAAAACATAGTACAATTACAATTACTTCTTTTGCAGCAAACGATTTTTTATTACCGCTTACCAAAATCGTCTAAAAAATGTGCGAACAGCGTCTGTAGTATATACAAGCTAGTGTCTCTTAGTAAGTCCTCCACGAAGGCATCCCTTCTCTTAGGCAAATAGCTCTGGTATGCTGTGCTTTAACCAAATAAATCAAGCCTAAAAATTAAGAATAAACAGGCATAACTGCTCAGCAGGTAAGACAAACGAAAGCAAAAGATTTTCATTTCGCCATTTGACCATCTTGCCTCATCATAACAATGAAATGTCTTCTTCAGAAATAACATTAATAACTTTGTCGTCCTTCCATTTTATCCTTCTATTAAGTATAAAATTGCACGCATTCTCCAGATGTTCAACTCTCAGGCCATTTTCTCACCCATCAATGGAGCTTAAAGATCCAACTGCTGACTTTAATTGGGGAATTTACAGCATATCTTGTCAGTGTGATTTAAGATATATCAGTCAAACTATAAGAACATTAAAATTTGGCATCAAGGAGCACAAATAGTATGTCTGAAAAAAGAAATAAATGAGTCTTCGATAATTAATCACAGTTGGAAATTTAATCACAGTTTTAATATTAGGTCTGCAAAACCTATCCAGAAAGCTTCTTCACATTTCTCGAAGTGAACTAAATTTCCTTGAAGCTTTTCACATTCACAAAGATTTACCTTGTTTATTTAATGACTTTAATTCCAATCCAGCTATTCTTAATGCTTTTAAAATGCTTTTAATATAATTTTTCACATTTCGTACTACTTCTTTTGTCAGATGGCGCTACCGTTTTTTTCGTTTTACATTTTGGTGTATATATACCTCCCTCCTTTACAGGACTTGTGTTCTTCTAATGTTAGGGGCCTGCATCTGTTCTCCTTTGAATTCGACAATCTCGGCAAAACTTCACGGCAAACAGAAGGTTATAGATTTGCCTAATTTTATGGGATAATAGTTTTTTCTGTTGTTGACTTGATATGAAATCGGAATTAACAGAGAATTGAGAAACTTCTGTCATAATAATCTCAGTCAATTTTAATTTTGATATTAACTTAAGGATTTGTCAAAATCGCATATTTTTAGTGCAAAAAATAGCGCAACAGCTATATTATGAGGTTTACACCGATATAAATTATTTATTAAATATTCTGCTTTTACTTAATATTTATTTAATAGAACTGTTAACTTTACTGTGTAAAAGGAAAGTGTATGTGTACCGAAACATTTATTACATTTTACCTAATAAGATATTTTTTAACCGCAGACATTTATTAACCTTAGAGCGATCAGTTCGATGACGTGAAAACAGGCATCTTAGGCTATCAAGGTAATATTTTCTCAACAACAGGTCCTCCACTTCCCATGCATTTTGCGGCGGCGGTGAAATTTCTTCTTCAGTTAAAACTATAATTACACGATTACGTCCATGTGTAAGGTTTCATGTTTATTAATCCATTATCTTAATTATTTTTATGTTTATTGCTACTTCTACTTTTGTCGTCTCCCATCAAGACAAAATTTAGTTAACGTGTATATAAGAAAAGAGTTCTTGAAATTGAGGAGTGAGAGTTGCTGAGTTCCGTTCTATTTCTCGCACACCTCTTAGCATTGCTCAAATCAGTAAATGTTAGCTTTAGACCTGACGACGTGATACGTGTATGTATGTAGTGTGGATGTTTAACCACCTCACGGATTGGAGGGAAACGGCGTTCGCCAAAGTCCTCATTTCCATTCTTCTTGCTTAAAAGCAAGATTGCTACAGATTTCTACAGAAATCAGTTTTAGCCTTTTGATAGCAGTGTTACTCGCGTGCTTAGAAGCCTCAGCGAAAGCTTACGTTAAAACTGTTTCGTGGATTTCAACATTATTTACTTAAATTTCACTTTATCCTTTTGTGCTAGCTTAAGTCCCGCAAGCCGCGGTGACTGATTTTCGAAGGTACGAGCTGTTCATTTTATTAAGCTGTAATTAAAAGTTTATTTTAAACCTACATCTGACCTGCAATTGTGTCACTAAGATACGTCGCCTGTCGGAGTACGCAGAACCTAATTTACTTCTGTACTTCTTGGACTCCGTAAACACGTACGATAGATTTGGGGAAGGTCATGGAATCAAACGAAATGCCTTATCATGTTAAAAAATCTCCTTCACTAGCTTGTTTTGAGCGGCATGGTACGGTATTCTGTTGTTCGGCCACCTATTAAAAAAAACGCATTTGAGTGATTAAATGAATGTGATTCACAAAATTAATGGGGATTTTTGAAGTAATGATTTTCGATACTAATACGATTCGATACTATTACTATTAAGATAAAGTGTTTATTTAATCAGACTTTAAATATCATGGAGTTTACTAAACATTTTCCCTTTAAGTAGAGAAACTGTAACAAAATATCTAGCTTTCATGACAAGATAAAAGTCCTGTTAGGGTTTTGGGACAACATTTGGATAATGCAGTTTTTAAAGGTCTGAAAGCACAAAAATCCATAGGTGACACATCGGGAGATTTCGTAGGGATATCAGTGAAGAGTATGGCCTTTATACCAGTTTTTTGTTCCATTTCTTTTAGGAAATTTACAGTGAATTTTGACGTGTGACTGCTAGCTTTGTCCTGATGGAGTCTCACAGATTGATGGCACTGTGGGTAAAGCGATGGTATTTCATTCAGAAAAATTTTTGATAAAATATGTTCCTGATAGTATTTAGAGTTAATCTTGACATTGTTTTGCAGTTTCTTTATTTTTAACTTGCCATTATACGAAAAACCGGCAACAATCACGAATCCCATAGAAAAATTTTCTTTCGATTCTTTGAACCATGTACTTAATTTTTTTCTCCCCTTTTATGATAATAAATGGTTCTTTTTTTGTTGCAATCATTTAAATACACCCATGCTTCATCTATTGTGACAATTGTTTTCCATTTTTCTTTGGATAAGTGTTTCTCAGATAGAATTCTGCAGCGTGTCCTGCGTTGAGCGATATGCTTTGGAAGAAGGCGAGGCACATTGCGTTTTTTCGCTTTCTTAAGATTTAAATCAACGTTTATCATTTTGTTTACAGTGGACACCAAGTATTGTAATGATTTTGCAACTGTCCTTAAACTAAGGGGATTTTCTTTTAACATTAAACAACGTACCTTTGCAATAGTCGAAGATGTCCGTTTTTTCCTAGGATATTTGTTTGGAATTTTTGTCGCACGTGAGGCTTCAGTTTAACGTTTTTTTCCTTCCTTGTTGATGATATTACCTATCGACGCTGTAGATATCACAAAACCATGACTCTCACATCGTTTTTGGATATCGGAGTATGCATATTTCTCTTCGGAAAGAGCGTAAATGTAGCCTTGGAACCACTGCATTGTTAAATTCGGCATTTTGAATAAAAACAAAACTTTCAAGCCACAGACGATAAGTTTGACTTTTAAAAACATAGTACAATTGCAGTTACGTCTTTTGCAGCAAACGATGTTTTATTACCGCTTACCAAAACCATCTAAAAAATGTGCGAACAGCCTCTGTAAAGCACCGTTCTTTTAATTTGCATCACAGAACCACATGAATTTTTGCAAGCGTAAAAATCATCTGCTATTTCGTTTTAAACGTTGGACTTACTCTCCCCGTTCTTTATCACTTTTCAGAACTGTGTACAGAGTTATGCAAACTTTCTGAGTGGGACTTAGAGCGGTTGATTAAGGAATCGAATCTTGCTTTTTATTCTTGTTTTATTATTTTGCTTTTGAATCTTATAGTTAACCCTTTAAACTTCTGGAATCTAGTTCCCTTTCCAGAAAATTTACTAAATGATTGTTTATGTTCTACGCTTTTAACTGAATCGTTATTATTCCCTGTTTGTCGAAACACAAATGTTCGTTTTCGCGTTTCTATTCCTCTCCTAAGAAAATTTAATAACTCTGCTACTTTCCAAGAATCATCTTTTTTATTCTATCTATAGAACTCTTAACACATTAGAATCTGGAATAAGATTGGTAAGTATTGGGAACAAGAAAGTTTTGTATGAATTTAATTCAACTCCAAGTGTTTGCTAATAGTTTTGGATCGTACTTGGATCTGTATTGCATTGTAAAACTCCCGTAATTGTTTCAAATGGGAGAACGATTTTACAGAATTTTAATTATACTAACGGTTCAGATGGTATCGTACAATAGTTTATTTAAGCAGTTACTGCTAAGTCATAATTATTTTACGATACCAGTAATCCTTGAATACTAATTAAGGCTTTTAACAAAGCTCTAAAATAATTATATTTATCTACTTTCGATAAACGTTAATTGCTAGGAATCGCATTTTCAAACTGTGTCCATAATTACTGAAACTTCTGCAAATCACATGAAGTTTCGTAAAAATTTACTTTAGGGTTCTCTCGTTGGCTACTCCAAGTGAAGAAATACTGTTCAACGACAGTTATTCCGATTTGAATTCTGGAGGTAATTCTTGACTTTTCTTTTCGCACAAATAATGTATTCTTTATACTCCTGATTACTGGCTACAGTTTTGAGATCCGACACTTCAAGAAAAAAAAACATCAATTTCCAGATCTAACTTAAATATCTGTTCTACTCTTTTTTGAGATTCATCTTACATTCTTTTGATGATTTTATTTACAGGATATGGTGTTCCAATAATTCATAATATTCTGTTAATTACTTGTATTGTTAATCTTCTTAACGTTTTTGCTTTATGTAACGCTTTCTTAGTATTCTCATCCATGACAATAACTAACAATATGATTCTATATGCTCTTTTAAAACTGTAATGGGTAGTTCAATGCAAATAGTCTATGCATAAAACAGTTTACATGCGTTCAAATTTCAAACTGAACCCTTCTTCGACGCATGGGGTACATGAGGGTAAATATCGATGTTATTATCCAGCAGGTAGTAATCCCACTTTAGAAAAGCGTTAGAGGTTATGTGTTCTCTTAGGTCTGACTCAAAAAAAAATGTCACATGATATTACTCGTTTTGGAACGAGTACTACTAGTAGATTATTAAAGGAATTAATTATATACATATGTAGTACATCCAGCTATATGCTGGGGATTCAATGTTGGAACACAACACCGCCATTTCATTCTTTCGTACTCTTCACTCTCTCCCTGACGCTTCTCAGTTTGCGCCGTGTAGTGTCGGCTGCCTTTACAATGCCATCTGTCGGCAGATTACACGTTAATGGAAATGCTTAATTTCTAAATAGGCATGCTATTTTATAGCTGACTTCAACCAGCTATATGATGATTGCGACGAAACATTGCAGCATACGTCGCAGTAGAAATTTTGTTATTTAAACGCGGATATGTCTTTTAACTAGGCAATAGTACTGCTCTTTAAAAGATCTCTTTTTATTCTTCGAGTTGAAATATATCATTATATGTTACTAATTTACGTAGCAAAGACATTGCAGCCATTAGTTACTCTACAATATCCAAATACTACCTGCTTGCAAGGACTTTGAGTAGACTTTCGCCTACTTAGTGACTTCTGTCATTTGCATCTTATCTGGCCATTCCTTGGTAAACTTTCATCATATGTATAGTTTTAATTATGAAAAATTTCTTTGCTTTATCAAACAAAGTTCGCCCTCACTGATATATATATGTTGTAGGATTAATGCAGCAAACGTAACCGCGGAAAGAATTTCAGCGATTATTTCGCGAATTATGGTGGAGTTTCAAAACATTCACAGTTTCAAAACATTCCTTGTTGACGAATATTGAAAAAAAAAATGTACGATTTTGGATTTTTTTCTGTTATTTTACATATTTAGCATAATTATTGAAAACATTTATGTTTAAATGCTTTTACATACTAATGCCCCTTTCACATTTTCATCAAAAAAGTCACTGCAAATTAATTTCACTTCAAACTTCTAAAATTCTGGTTTTGACTTTAATATATTGTCTATGGCAGCGGATATTTACGCGTACCATCTAAACAAAAACTGAAAATCTTTAATACTACCACTACATTTTACAACGATTATTTTTCAATTTCTCAATAGAAATATTAAAAAGAAAGGCAACCCCCGATCAGTATAGTGATAAGTGGCCCTGACTACCGTAGCGATGGGCCCGGGCTCGAATGTCGGAGAAAGCATGGCTATAACTCTCCGTCCCTTCGTAGGAGACGGCGGTGGCCACCTATTAGGTACTTCCATAATTAAATGGCCACCACTTGTAGTGGCGCAGAAAAAAACGCACCCGTTAAAAAAATATTTTTCCATTTGCACAATTTATTGCCTATTTGTATTAAATATGCACACATAAAAAAATATTTTTTCATTTGCACAACTTATTGGCTATTTGTATTAAATATGCACACATAAAAATATTAGATTAAAATTTTGTTACCATTTTATTTGTCAAAATTTAAGTTATAACACTTTAATTCTAAAATTTAGTGTGAAGTTTGGGCCTGTTTAGAAGAGATCAATTTCTTATGTCTGGTCATATTTCACTTACTTTCAACCGTAAAGTAGGATCCACTTTTAATTTGGCTCTGTGTGTATTTTTCAAATATAGCATGAAAGAAAACCGTTATTCGCACAAATAGGTTGTGCAAAATGACAGTAAAAATTTAATAGCTTTATTTGAAATGCCTTTAAATTCGTTTTCTCGGTTCAGCGAAAGGTTAACATGTGTATTATTTTTGAAATCTTCAGTTACAATTCAATCACAGGTAATTTCTACCAGTTGTTGTTTTCATTCATAAGATAAAACTTTCATGTACATTTAAACAAAACGTATTTCTAATCCAATTTTTTATAATCCTCGGGAAAATGCTGAGTTGGAATTATTTATCAATGAAGAACTATGATTTTTAATGTCGGATGCTAATTCTTGTGTTATTGTCAAATTATTTTCGGTTAGAAAATTTTCTGAAAGTGCTGAAAAGCATAAAGTATTGTTATCAAATTCTTTGATTATTAGCTGGAGTTTTTTATCATTACATTTATTTTATCTGTTATAGTAAACAAACTAACATTTTGTCCTTGTAATCCGACATTTAACTCATTTAACTTTCCAAAAATATCAGCTAAATTTTCTAAACGCGCCAACCATAATTCACTAAATAAACATTTTTGCAATTCAAATTTTGAATCACAGAGGAAAATATGAATTTCTGATCGAAGTTCAAAAAGAATATTTAAAACCTTGCCTCTGGATCACCTTACTTAAAAATGTAACAAAAGTGGTTCATGTTCACTGCTCATCTCATGGCATAAAACCGTAAATATCTTTGAATTTAAAACTCGGGTTTTAATAAAATTAACAATTTTCGCAGTTTGATTAAAGACGATTTTTAGGTTTTCGGTGATTGTTTTGCTACTAAAGCTTCACAAGGAATGGGAAAGTGAGTAAATTTAGTTTCAGCTGCGATTTTCTTTATTTGAAAAACACCACCGGAATCTTTTCTTGTTAAAGCCCAAGCTCCGTCACTGCGTACGACAATGCACTTATTCCAAGGAATATCATTTTCAGACATAAAATTGTCAGTTACTCTGAAAATTTTATTTTCAGTTGTTCTATTATGAAGAGATTCACAAAATAAATATTTTCGGCAATTCGTTTATCTTCTTCGAAATATGTGTACATTACTAATTGACGAAATACGCACTATGTTTTATTTATTATTATATTTTGACTAACTGTCTCTTTTATGGAATTCGCCATTTCATAAATTCGTCGATATCATTTAATAGCGAAATATTATTATTAAGAAATATTATGAAGTTCATTAGCCGCTTTTTCGTTGAATAATGTTAAAACGATATCTTTAACTGCTGGTAATGTAAGGTATTCTGCAACAGTGTTAGCCTGCCAGTTTTCTCAATTCTTAGGCTTACTAGGTAACTAGTTTCCAAAGCTTTGTCGCTTGAAGTAATAAAAGCTTTCATTACTTGTTTACTATTTTTAAACTCCGATAGTTTCCTCTTAAAATATTCTTTAAATTTGTCCTTTAAATTTGCATGGTTAGATCCAAGATGTCTTTTAAGAAACGATGGTTTACTTTGATTGGATGATAGATAATTCACCGCAAACAACACATTATGGTTGAGGGTCCATTTTATTTCCATTCCAAGTAAACCCAAATGATAAATAACTTTCATTATATTTTCTGTAAACAATTTTTCTTTTCTTTTCAATATTCTTAGTGCTAGCAGATTGTCCTGGATCCATCATCTATGAATCACAACTTTTTCGTTTAGTCAATCCTAGCCATTTTTTCATCTCGAAAATCTAGGCTTGTTTTATTATTTTCTCATAAATATTTAATTGCACAATATATTAAGAGTTCTTCAAAACCAAACGACGATATTATCAAATTGCGTAGAAAAGTAAGGAATGCAAAGCAACAAGAAGACAAATTACTTACTGTTAAGAGACAGCAAATCGACTTAAAAAATTATTCTAATTGAAAACATTGCAATATCAGCCTGGAAATGGCGGCAACACAAAGTGTAGACAAAGAATATTTGTGGAAAAAGAAACGGATTATTTTGCTAACGCCTACGAGCGGGCTATTGACTTTGAACAAAGCTCAGGTCGCATAAATTTAGGAGTGTTGGAGAGAAAAACTTAAGCAGGATGTTGGGGCATTTATGTTTTGAATTTAATAGTTAAAATACTTTTTTTTCGTACCGCCTATTTTTCTTCTGCATACCACCGGTCGAGAATCGCTGGTCTATGGTCTTGTATATATATATGTATCTATATTCATAATGAAAGTAATTAAAAGTAAATTAATAAGCCCGCGCTAAAGCACAGAGAAAGACAGCGATAAATAAATAGGTATATAAAATATATAAATAAAAATTATAACTTAAATTACAAATAGCCTCTTACTTCTTCATTTAAGTTTGGATTCCGTATTCTAAGCAGAGTAATTGTTTATTATAATTTTTCCTGGATTGCGTCATTTCTAAATTAATGCATATCAGATTTTTACATAACTCTGGTGACTTTAAAGGAATTAAAATAGCCAATAGTAATTTTAGAGTGATGAATTATTCAGTCATGTACATTGAAACTGAAATGAACCCATTCTAAATTAAAATTTCTTCCTTAGCACAAGTCGCTTACTTTCTGTACTTCGGCCTAGATAGATTTCCTCTTACTACTGGTCTTCCTACTGCAACAATATGAAAAATGTAAATATTCTGGGACAGACATGCTATTAGTGAGACAATTTCTTTGTGGACGCAAAATCTTTAATGAAACAATTGATTTAAATGTGCAGTGACATCGGCTTCTTGCATCTGTACAACTTCCAAGTTTATTCTTCATTAAGGATCTACTATGTATGCTTGAGCACCTATGCGTCATTCCCAATATATATATATATATAGTGGTGATATATATATATATATATATATATATATTACAATTCTCAACTGCATTGAGATAGCTTCCCCGCAAAGCGGTGTTGAGGTTGCTAGAAAGTGACAGAGAAAGGCAGGGTTGACAGATTTGGCGTGAAATAGCCCATTTAGCGTATTTGGCGACAAAATTAGAGATATGCCATAGACGGTGCGAGATCATTCTAGAACGCATTCTTAGGGTTTTTCTCAAGAATATTCTTGAAGATAGGTTAAAGCTATACATACCCTTCCTGTCCTGGGAGAAAGTAGTCTCTTGAGTTCAGAGATTAGCTTGAGAGCGATTGACCGAGTAGGAAGCTGTACTTTAGTACTTTGCTTTGCTGAAACTTGCCTTCAGTTTTATAGCCTGAAGTCTGATTGTTTCAGCGTGTTTATCGTTGTTTCTCGACGACTGTTAAATGTGTCTTTGGAACTATCTTGTGTAATACTGACGAATAAACTATGTTTTGATTCTTCGTCAAGTGTTATCATCAATTACTCCAAATCCACGAACCCGTAGAACGCAACAATATATATAGAGAGATACATAGGTATATATAGATATATATATATATAATGAAAGAAATTTAGAAAGAATTTTTCACAAAGACCAAAATTTGGAATTTATCTGCAATAAATTTTTAAAAAATCGTATAAATATACAGAAAAAAAAATAATTTAACAAATGTTAAAACTAAAATTCTTCAAACAAGCAAAGCCCAACTTTAAAAAATTAATGAACAAAAAGGAAATGAAAGAAGAGGAATTCAATTAGTTTCAATGGATGCTAAATTTTCCTTTTAAAAAATTTTTTTTCTTTCTTTATAGATGTACAAACATAAATAGAGATATAGATATAGATATACGTGTGTGTGTGTATGTTTCATGAAAAAGACTTAGTTAATGTTGGTGGCATAAAACGTGGATTAAGAACAAAAAACTTGGCAACCGAGTAAAATTAAATATTCAACTTTATTTCAGTTGACATTTGCAACCACAACTTACTTGGTACTCTGCCTATTCACGAAGAATTACATTTTTGATCCTGTTGCGATAGGAAGAAAGCAGAGCGAACTAGCGTCCAAGCGGCAACAAACGTAGAAGCAAAAGTGCGCAATTATCCAACATGGAAGTTTACTAGAAGAAGGTTATGGTTTATGTTGTTTATTAACAGAAAGGTTTCAGTTCTCAAAATTTTGAGTTCAGGTTCCGAATTAGTTACATCATAAGGGTTACACAAGTTATATGATATGGATTGATCTAGAAAGGAGCAGCCCAGAAAAACGCTTTACTATCTTTAGAATAGAAACAGGGGAATTAACAGGTTATTTCTAAATTGTAATTTTAAATTACATATTTTATTTACGCACA